>JBBBDQ010001084.1:935000-1037500 GCA_037127315.1 Ascarosepion bandense | reverse complement strand
GGGGATCCGTTCTATATTGTTATGAAGTAATAAACAGATCCCCCACTAATTACTACTTAACCCTCTAGGGCCATTCGTATCATATTTGATACAGTATTTCCCTATAAGGAAACATTTGGTATTTCCCTATAAGGAAACATTTGGTATTCATTGACTGAGCAGTCAGTACTGCTTTCATTTGAAATTTATAAAATATTTCTCTTAAAAAATTTTTCAGGAAAATATTTCTTTCAAGGCTTGTTTTCATACTGTATCAAATATGATACGAATGGCCCTAGAGGGTTAATATCGCTCTATGGAGATAAAGTAAGTTTTAAAACCTTGTAATATTTTATTAGTTTTCTTTCAACGGTGTATTGGATCTGTATTCTTTAAGATTTTAAGGAAAAAAATGTAATTCTTAATTTTAAAACGTCTACACGAAATGTATCACAATTCATTCTGGCAGCATTATAGGTGAAAAAAAAAAGCATGTCGTGTTTTGACGTCACTGGTTGAGACTTGATAGTAGGCCAGAAAGAAATAAATAAAAAAAGCACAAAGAAGAAGGAGAAGAACACCAAGAAGACAAAGAAGAACAAGAAGAAGAAGATAGAAAAATGAATGGAGATAAAGAAGAGGTAGTAGTAGGGGAAGAAGAAGACGAAGGAGAAAAAGAAAGAGTTAGAGAAAAAAAAAAGGAGGAGGAAGAGAAAAAGAAGGAGGAGAAAAAATTAAAAAGAAGATAATAATAATAATAATAATAATAATAATAATAATAATAACAGAATGGGACAATATTTACACTGGACAATGTGCAAACATTATGGAAAATATGTAAACAAAACACTGGCATGAATATCACCCAACGCCGGTTACACAAATAGATGTCACCATTCTATGAGATTACACCATCTACACAGACAGAAAAATTGAAGCAAATAGGCCGGACATTAAGAACCTGTTCAATAGATGTGGGTGGAGTGTGAACCGGGCGATAGTTTAGTCTATCTACTCCAATTGAAAAAAAAAAAAGTGAGAAGATTGGTAAAGAGAAAGCCGGAAACCACATCCTAAACAGGGAACAAGGGATGAGCCTCTTAACCTGTTCAATAGACGTGGGTGAAGTGTGAACCAGGCGATAGATAGATCTATCTACTCCAATTGAAGAAAAGAAAAAAAAAAAAAAAGAGAAACCAAAGTGAGAAGATTGGTAAAGAGAAAGCCGGAAACCACATCCTAAACAGGGAACAAGGGATGAGCCTCTTAACCTGTTCAATAGACGTGGGTGGAGTGTGAACCGGGCGATAGATAGATCTATCTACTCCAATTGAAAAAAAAAAAACAAAGTGAGAAGATTGGAAAAGAGAAAGCCGGAAACCACATCCTAAACAGGGAACAAGGGATGAGCCTCTTAACCTGTTCAATAGACGTGGGTGGAGTGTGAACCGGGCGATAGATAGATCTATCTACTCCAATTGAAAAAAAAAAAAAGAAACCAAAGTGAGAAGATGGTAAATTTTTTATAAGGAGCTTCCATCATTTTTAAATGCTTTTTCAGTTGGAGGTATGTATCATATTCATGCTTTCAATGCATATCAAAGTTGGAACAATTCCATAATGGTTTAAATGTGTTCATATGGAGCTCTGGTCAAAGTGATGTCAGTCTTCTTGGTAGGCAGATGTTGCTTGTCCAACATAATTATTTATAGATTTGGTTTTATAGGGAATGTAATTCTCATGGGGCACCTAATTTTTGGATAATCTATATCCGAGTTTTATCCGAGGATAATCTATATCCGAGTTTTATCCGAGGATAATCTATATCCGAGTTTTAAACAGAGATTTCATAACATTTTAATGTTATTAATTATATTTTGTTTTTTACGTAATAATTAAACTTTCAATTAATTATTTTATAATTTCCATAAGGAATTGTATATTTGGCTTGGATAAGAGAACTTAAGTAACACACACACACACACACACACACACACACACACACATGTATATATATATATATATATATATATATATATATACTTATGTGTGCATAAAATTAATAAGAATCAAAATGAAATTATTCATTCTATTTTCGATATGTTTGAAAATCAATCAGTTTGAAAAGTTAAACGAATTTGTTATATAAATACATCTTTTTCAGCTATGCATTCGCCCACGGATTGAACATTGCTGTCACACCACTCCTGGTGCTTTTGCTACGTATTTAAGGATTCTTCACAAAATTGAAAGAAGAATTAGTTATGTTATCGGTGCTGACCTGGTATCTCGGTTTCAGTTACTATCCCAACGACTGTGCCTTTTTCTATAACTTTCTCCATGGTGATTTTTGCCTAATGAAATTTTTGTTTTTTCTTACCTCCACTTTATGAATTTTTGGTTCGTTGTTCCCTTTTGCAGACGCCTGGTCAGATTCCCTTTTTCAGGCGCCTTATCAGATTCCCTTTTGCAGACGCTTGATCAGCCTGTCTCTAGTTTTCGAAAGGAAAGGTCTAATCGTTTTATATTTGAAATTGCTACATTCAACTCTACGTTTTATGCTAACAATTACTTTTCTCGTATTTCTCGCTTGTGAAACTCATTTCGGGTTTCTGGCTTTCCAGTCAACTTTGATCATCAAAAATTTAAATGCAATGGCAATCGTCTTTTTTTTTTCTCTTTTCTCAATTCTTATTCTTTAATTTGTTCAATTCTTATTCTTTAATTGTTCTTTTTCTTCTTCTCATATTATTATAAGTCCTATGCTAACAGTTTCTTCTCTCGCTTGTGGAACTCTCTTCCGGCTTCTTGTTTCCCATTGAACTCTGATCTTCAAAAACCTAAATACAATGTCTATCGTTATCTTCTGTCTTCTTAATTCCTCTTCCTTTATTGTTGTCTCTCCTTAATTATATTTTTTTCTTCTCATATTATTATAAGTCCTATGCTAACAGTTTCTTCTCTCGCTTGTGGAACTCTCTTCCGGTTTCTTGCTTTCCAGTGAACTTTAATCTTCAAAAATTCAAATACAGACGAAAATTGTGGTAGCACTACAACTTAAGTCGACGTTACCGAAAGTATGGCCTTGTTTGACCTCTTGATCAGGCCAGATTATGCTTTTTTCTTCAGAAATTGTAACTAAAGATTACTCAGCATAGGTTGGTTCTGTGGATGTTCAACAAGAGTAGATGTGACTGATCAGGCGTCTGCAAAAGGGAATAACGAACCAAGAAGACAGCTAAACTCGGAAAAAAGTAGCTCGAGATTACACACATACCCACAGGCATGTCTGAATTTTTGTGAAAATCACATAAACTACATAAACTTGTACTGAACAATTTTTGTGAATTCTTAAACAATTAATTCAGACGTTCAAACAAAGTTAAATTTGCATGTTTATTTTTGTTTTTTATAATCGTTTGTAGTTATCAGGGAAGTAAGTATACGGAAATGATTGAAAAAAGGTAACATCGTGAGTATTAGTGGTTCTAGCGTCTTTACTGGGTGAAATTTTTAAAGAAAGAAGAAATATATTCAGTTAACTGGAATATGAACTCGCCTCGTCATTTCTGAATTTCCACATTGTTCCTGTTGAGGCAATTCGCGCCACCAACAAAACAGATTAGTAAGTAAGTAAGTAAGTTGCCGTAAACGAATGCTGTGTAAAAGAAAACTAATTGACTTTGTATGTTCCTGTGCTTTTTTCTTCCTGATAGAAGGAACACATACTGAAATTACAATTATTCATACCTCTGGGGGGTTGCTTTTCGATATATACGCACCTCAACCCTGTTTCTTGCAGTCTATACTGTTCTGATAGATTTGAATACATTTCATTGTTTACATTCTTGAGCAGATCTAATGACATGCCCACGAGTAAAAACAAAAGTGAATCAATAAGTACGTAGCCTGACGCGTGGATATTTATTCAACTCTATAAAGAAAGAAACCCGTTACTTGTATAATATCTTACATCGTTTGGATAGCGTATCCAAACGATTAAAATATATAAACTGATGTTCACTCTGCACAAGGCTCGATAGTCATTCGCGGTAGGGAATTACACAGTAAGAGTCATATTTTATGTGTATATGTGGGAAGAATAACGGTTTAGCCTAGAATTGAACAAGTTAAGAGTGAATTTATTTATTAAAATTGATTCCCTGTCAATTTTAATATAGTAAACATATCTGGTAATATTTCAGGGAGAAATGGATGCATGACTTCTGTAAGCGTATAAGTATTAAATAAACGTTTGAAAATCGAACTGAGTTGGTCTCTTCTGCTTTTTGGTAGGATTAGAAAGATTCGGTTGAAATTTATAAGACACAAATTGAAAGAAAAATATTTTTGACACACACCGAACATATTGAAGCCAATAGGTACATAAGAAAAACAAATAATGCAAGAATCAAAGCACAACTCAGTGGAATGCCTGAAGATGAACTGAGCGTACATTAATTATTTTTTTTTTTAATAATTTCACCCCGAGCAAGGCGGAAACGCCACTGATGTGTAGGGGGCTACATAAATGTAAAAAGATTAATTAGAAAAGAGTGAGGAGTACAAACTAGTTAGAAAGGAACAATAGAAAGCTGAGAAAGCAGGTGCAATGACAGATACATAGGTGGAGAGAAAGGGAAGGATATACAGGGGTGGGGCTCCCTTTTTTTTTTCTTCAAAATGCCGTCAGTTTTAGACCCACTGAAGTGACAGGGTGTAATCGACGGATTTAGTGTTATGGTCAGCTTAATCGATTTCTATTTTTTCCTTAGAATTAGTAATTTTCAGTGGTGTGCAGTAATATGGATCCATTTTGGTGATGTATAATGAGACTTGTTTGGTTTTCAAAAATATTGCGTCGTCGGTGATTGTTTCAGATTTTTATCATGCCCAGACACTATTGTCTCGACTGTCAATTAGTTGTCCTACGGCCATTGTCTGCGATGGATATTACCTCAAGGACGCGTAGGAAAATTGTAACGCTGCACGAACACACTGGCAAGCCTTACAAAGAGATTGCGGATATTGTTGGTGTCAGCCTTTCAACTGTCAGCCGTATCATCAAGAAAAAGAAACAAACTGAAGTCCAAAACGTAAAGGTAAATGCGGTCAGAAGAGAAAACAACGCCAAGAGTCGACGTATATGAGATCATTGAAAGTGTGAAAGATCCAAAAAAGACATTATATCTTTTGTTTCAAATAATTTGCACAGGAGTGTATTTGTAATAATATTCATTATAATCAAAGAAAAGCTTTTTGAATAACTAAAAATAAAATGAAGAACTAGAAGGATATGCCTATTATCTGAACTGCAGAATACAATGTTGTTCGCCTAGTTTTAGCTCTGAGAGCAACTCGAAGCAGACGGTTAAAGCGTCATATTTTATGTGGATATATAGGAAAGATAACGGCTAGTCCTACACTTTAAAAGGTTAAGATTTTAGGGATTTGGGGAGCATCCCCTTGAAAACCGGTTCCACAGAAAAGCGTTTAGTGGGAAGATGCTGCTCAGGTGGAACTTACATCTCACCAGTGAAATACAAAGGAAATAAGCGTGACATAGAGAGTCTTGAAAGTTATATGGAACTAAGGAATGTGGTTCTCCTAAGCACTTTCCATGGCGACAGAACAACAAAATGCTTGCGGCGTGATTGCTTTGAAGAGGTTAATTTTTAGACTTTAATATGGTTATTACATCTCACCATTGGAATATATATGGAATGAACGAGGTTCGCTACAATGTATGTAACATGACCGGTCTTAGCTCTGAAGATTATAACTAATGGAACTAATGAATATAGTTCGTTTAAGCACTTTCCACGGAAATGGCGACAGAACAACGAAAGTCTTGCGACGTTTCATCAGTGAGAAAGGGATTCTTTTCAGTTAGGCGAAGTGGTTGTTTTGAAGATGTTAATTTTTAGACTTTAATATGGTTATTACATCTCATCATTGGAATACGAAGTGAATGAAGTGAATTTTACTGGCCCTAAGTTTTCCACCTATATGAAGTTGAGCAATGATATCGAAACAATTACTGCGTCTACTGCAAAGAAAGTTGTTTTACTTGGTCGTGCCAGAATCTTTCAGAATTCATCTTACACATTTATAAATGTACCATTGATCCGCTCATTGAAAACTCTTGACATATCTGGTTTAGGAGTTTGCTACAATGTGCTTATCATTGCGGCTTTTAGCCGTGAAGGTTAACTGGTAGAACTAAGGAATGTGGTTCATCTTAGTAATTTCCATGGAAATAGCAACAGTTTAGTGAGAGGCTTGTGACGTTTCGTCTGTGATAAAGGGATTCCTCTCAGTCAGGGGAGGGTTGTTGCTTTAAAGATGTTAATTTTTAGACTTTACTGCTGGTTATTTTCACCTCGCCCGTGAAATAGGAAGGGAATGAATAAGGTTCGCGACAATGAGCGTGACACGGTGGGTCCTTGTCGTGAAAGTTATAATTGGTGGAATTAAGGAATGCAGTTCGTCTGATCACTTCCCAGGGTAAAAGAGACAGAGCAGAGCGAATCTTTCGAAGTTTCATCTTAATAAAATTGATTTTTTAAGAGTAAAAAAAAAATCGGTAAAAACTTCAGGATATATTAATATTTATTTGATTAATATAGGATGTTGTTTTTAAATTATAGTATGAAGCATTATTAAACATATCACTAAGTCTAGAATAAACGAGTAAGTTTGAATAACAGTGTAGATTAGAAAGAATTTTTCAAATAAATTTGTTTTCGGAACAAAAAAGAAAAAAGAGTTTAAATAAACGGACAGTGTAAAATAAAATAAACGGGGAGTCTGGAATAAAAGTAGGTAGATTGAAAAAATTAAAAAAAATTTAAAGTTTAAAAAAGTCCTGTCTAGTTCTTTTTTATCATCCCAACAAACGAACCCAAGATACAGTTTTTTGTAACCGAATTTTAAAAACCCACTTAATATTATCTTGTCATATTCATCAGTCGACTAAAATATCCGCTAATAAACCTCTTTTCAATAAACTCCGAAAATTACCCAATATATCTACAGATTTTTATATAATAAAATTACCAATATAAAAATATCGAACAATTTTTATCCAGCACAAGCAAAAATACCCATTTTCAGTACTCATGAAAAATTAATCAATATACGCAAAATTATTTAACCCTCTAGGGCCATCCGTATCATATTTGATACAGTATTTCCCTATAAGGAAACATTTGGTATTTCCCTACAAGGAAACATTTGGTATTCATTGACTGAGCAGTCAGTACTGCTTTCATTTGAAATTTATAAAATATTTCTCTTAAAAAATTTTTCAGGAAAATATTTCTTTCAAGGCTTGTTTTCATACTGTATCAAATATGATACGAATGGCCCTAGAGGGTTAATATAATATGATTAAGGCTTCTACTTGTCATAAAGTGGGGGATCAGTTCTATATTGTTATGAAGTAATAAACAGATCCCCCAGTAATATGATACGAATGGCCCTAGAGGGTTAATAATATAATATGATTAAGGCTTCTACTTGTCATAAAGTGGTGATTCAGTTCTATATTGTTATGAAGTAATAAACAGATCCCCCAGTAATATGATACGAATGGCCCTAGAGGGTTAATAATATAATATGATTAAGGCTTCTACTTGTCATAAAGTGGGGGATCAGTTCTACATTGTTATGAAGTAATAAACAGATCCCCCACTAATATGATACGAATGGCTCTAGAGGGTTAAGTAATAATGCAACAATATTAATACAGGTGGGCCAATTTTTGGATTGGAAGGAAACTGCATGAAATGGTCGCCAACCACACTCAGTTGCAGAAATAGAGTCTGTAACCATTTTATGGAACTTTACAATACCCACGCAGATGTGCGTTGTGGTGAATTAGATATCGACTCTGAATGACAAATCAGGGTGCCGAGTTCGAATTCCAGTTGAATTCCTTGCATTCAGTTACGCACAAATACCCTTGGGAAAGGTATTAACCCGTATCTTCCTTCCACTTATGGGTTAAATAATAGGGCAGATTGGGTTCTATAGCCTTTCTGCTGTAGACTGGCAACAAGAATACCGCAGGAAGCAACCTACTGTGGGATAATCTTCTGCCCAGTCAGTTATGTCTCTTTCGAGACATGATCGCTCAGAGAGTGTATCACGTATGGCACTTAATTGACTGACAATACACACAAACAGAACAATCAAATGTAATTGCCCAGACATCGGGATCAAAAACAACAAAAATAAGAGGTGCTTTCTTATTGACATGGAAGTCTCTACAGATTATAGGGCCTCTTTGAATATCCTCAAAAAACTATCAAAATGCAAGGATTTTGAAGTAGAAATTTCAAATATGTTGTCCAAGAGAACATCAATAATTCCAGTTGTAGCCAGAGCCTTGGATTGATCGGAAAATGTTCCAATAGATTCACTAAAAAGATCCCTCGTAGGTCACACTTTAAAGAAATAGAAAAATTGTATTTACAAGTAGAGCTCACATCTTACGAAAGGTTTTATCAATGTAAAATTGCGTGTGTTTAGTTATTTTATTTCTATTGTTTATTTCTTTTACAAATATATTCAGTGAAAATATCATGATACCTTTCTCACTTTAGGTCTGTAGTTGGACCTAGAAAGGAGAGTATAGAAAACCAACAGAAAGAAAATAATAACAATATTAAATTTAAAAACTAATCTATATTTAAAAATACGAACACAATCCATAGGTAGTAACGGTAAACCTACTAGAAATTTGATACACGTATATACATACACGGATATGCGTTGTGGTGCAGTGGATATCGACCCGGAAAGACAAATCGGGGTGCCGAGTTCGAATTCTAGTTGTATTTCTTGCATTTAATTTCACATAAATACACTTGGGAAAGGTATTAACCCGTCTCTTTCCTTCAGTTATGGGTTAAATAACAGGACAGATTGGGTTCTATAGCCTTGACTGGCAACCAGTCTACCGTAGAAAGAAATGTCAGCCTACTGCGGGATAATCTACTGCCCACTCAGTCATGTCTCGAAAGAGACATGATCACTCAAAGCGTGTAATACGTATGGTATTTAACTGACTGATATACATATACAACCAGTTTCTTTTAGCTACCCCTTCAGGAAGTAGACATTGCCTTACGTATGATGATAAACTAGTTCAAACAGAAAGGCATCCGAGCAGGAGATTGGAGTATTTTAGCAGCACTGAACCACCTTTTAATTGCTGCTGTGTACCCAGTCCACCCTGACCCGAGATAGTAACAACTTTTAACGTCCCAGCTATGGCCAAATAGTCAACCTACAAACAAAAGCAAAACACAAAATAGTATAAAAATTCATTTTTATAATAAAAATACCAACAATACATTTTAATGCAAAATGAGTAAAAATACATTTTGCCTGTTGTTGAAGGCATATTGCGTTCAAAATATATTTAATTGAAGCCATCAATTTGTGTTCAAAATATATTTAATTGAAGCCATTAAGATGTGTTCAAAATATATTTAATTGAAACCATTAAGATGTGTTCAAAATATATCCAATTGAAACCATTAAGATGTGTTCAAAATATATTTAATTGAAGCCATTAAGATGTGTTCAAAATATATCTAATTGAAACCATTCAGATGTATTCAAAATGTATTTAATTGAAACCAATAAATTATGTTCAAAATATATTTAATTGAGACCATTAAATTGTATTTAAAATATATTTATTTAAAGCCATTAAATTGTGTTCAAAATATTTAGATTTCGGCATAAAATAACTCATAGAGGTTGATATGTCAATCAGATAGGAAGTAACCACCCACAGTAACCACCCACAGAGACTCGAAGATCTACCCCCAAATTAGAATTTATTAGGTTGTTACAAAAATAATGGCCAATGTCAGAAACATAATTTTATTCTTGAAAGATTAACTGTAGAAATGTTGAATTTTTTTTATTGTTCCACCTCAAGCAGGGCGGTACCGTCGATGGTGCGCAGGGGGTACATAAGAAAAGAGTGAAACTTTAAGCAGAAGGAGAGCAAAGAGCAAAGACAAAAGAGTTACAGGGGGTGTCAGAGAAAGGGCAAGAGAAGAATGGGAATGCCAGCGTGAAGACAACTGGGAGGGTAGAGTGAGAAAGGAAAAGAACAAGATACACGGGGTGATGTAGAAAGGACTGGAATTACATACGAGAGGTTAAGTATTAGGCAGGAGGAGAGTGAAGACAAAGACGAACCAGATACAAGGGGGTGAAAGAGAAAGGGCAAGAGAAGGATGTGAACACAGGAGTGAAGACAGTTACGAAGGTAGAGAAAAAGGAAAAGAATAAGTTACACTGGGTGATGTAGAAAAGACTGGAATCAAGTAGATAAGAGATGGCAATTTACATTGCATTTAAATTCTTGGGGATTGTAGCCATCAGCGAAGCAAGTATACGGAAGGGAGTTCCACAGGCGGGAAGTGCGAGAGAAAAAGCTGATGGAGTAGAAGCAGAGGCTGAATTCGATTGTTTTAAGTGTAAAAAGGCGGGACCTTGTTGCCAGTCTGGTTGCTCGAGTAAATTCTTGTGGAGGGAAGCCATGAAAATATTTTTAGAAGAGAAAGATGGAAGCCACATCCTGTCGGTGAGAAAGTGGCCGGAGTCAAGCTGCCAGGTCGGGACCGATCATATATTACAGATTCTTTTTTGAAGCTTTTCGAGAACACTGAGATGAATAGCAAAGAAACCCTACCAGATATGACAATAATATTTAATGCACGTATATGAAAATTAGTCAAAATACGAGCATTCAGTCACTATGGACTTCTGCTATTGATCGAGGAGATTATTTATTCCTCGTTGATAAACAGTCATTGGTTGTGATGCAACGAAATCTTTGAAAGCTGATTTCACTTCTGCTTTGAACATAAATGCTTAACCATTTAAAAATGTGCTTAAGTGCTTAAAATGATAATCAGTCAGTCAGTTAAGTGCCATACGTGATACACGCTTTGGGCGATCTCGAAAGAGACATGACTGACTGGGCAGAAGATTATCCCGCAGTAGGTTGCCATTCCTTTCTGCGGTAGACTGATTGCCAACCAAGGCTATAGAACCTAATCTGTCCTGCCATTTGACTCATAGCTGGAGAGAGAAGAGATAGATTATATTACATTATTATATTAAGTATAATTAGTGGGGGATCAGTTTATTACTTTATAACAATAGAAAACCGACCCCAACTTTATGTCCTGTAGCAGTTTTAATCATGTTTCCAACTATTATATTCAGGCAGTCAGTTAAGTGCCATACGTGATACACACTTTGAGCGATCATGTCTAGATAGAGACATGACTTTCTAAGCAGAAGATTATCCTGCAGTAGGTTGCCATTGCTTTCTGCGGTAGAATGGTTGCCGATCAAGGCTGTAGAACCCAATGTGTCCTGTTATTTAACCCAAAGCTGGGGGGAAGAGACCGGTTAATACTTTTTCCAAGGGTATTTGCGCGCAAGTAAATGCAACGAATTCAACTGGAATTCGAACTCGGCTCCCCGATTTCTCGTTCCGCACAAATGATAATAAGTAGACGAAAGATCAGAAGAATATGAAGGAATTGGTAAACTCTCGTGTCCCAAGTCGGGAAGGGTGTTTGAGAGAATGGATGCGAGTTAGTGTGTTAGGAGGTGTCTATTGACCATCCATTTAAACTCATGGAGATTGTAGCTGTCGGGGAAACAAGTGTATGGAAGGGAATTCCACAGGCGGGAAGTGCGAGGAAAGAAGCTGTTGGAGTAGAAATTGCGGTTACATCTTATCTGTTTCACAGTAAAAGGGTGGGACCTAGTAGCTACTCTAGTATTTCGTGCAAATTCATACCTAGGGAGCACCAGTGATCTAAGTCCATCGGAGCAGAAGCCGTGAAAGTATTTATAGTAGAGACACAGGGAAGTCACGTCACGCCGGTGAGCGAGTGACTGCAGGCGGTCTACCAAGTCAGTATCGATCACAATACAGATTCTCCGTTGTATTTTGTCAATTGCAGACAATTTTCTATTCATTCAAAAAAGAGATCACATTTAAAACAAAAACTTTAAAAAAAATTTTCATTGACATCATGAATAAGCCATTTATCGAGCTTTTTGACCTCCTCAATTCTCCGTTGCCGTGAAACTGTTGCAGTGTTGACCCCAAGCGTTTAAGACATTTCTCTGACACATTGACATGGGTCTTGCTCAACAATTGCTTGCAATTGCTCGTTTTCAAGCCTGCATGACTGTCCTCTACCTTATTCATCTTGAAACCTATCATCACCATTACGTAATTTTTGGAACCACCTTCATCCTGTCCGGTCATTTGAGGACCCATCTTCCCATTCTATGTTGATATTAGCAGTAACTTGGGCCCAAGTTTGAACTCAAGCAAGAAAGGTAAATGAAGATAATGTTTTATGTTCTTTATTCAGGGTTTCCATGCTTAAAAGGATATTTCTGTCTGAAAATAAGTTTAAATTATTAAAGAGCTCACATTAATTACTATGTATACCAGAATTCGCCTAATATATACCGTGAAAACTATGTTAAAATGGCTTTTCAAAATGCAACACTTTAAGCGGCCATTATATTTGTAATAACCTAATATAACTGATATTGTGGCGGATAAGAAATTAATTAAAATCACTTTTTAAAAAAATTCACAATGACGTGTGAAATCTTGGTTTTCCCAAAAAGAAAAAGGATTGACCAGGTGCTTAACGAAAAAGTCGAAACCAGATTTCGCAAGTAGGTGTTAGAATGAATTTTGACGAATGGGAGCCATTTTGCAAGATCAAAAAAGACTTCGAGAGCAAGCTCAAAACATCTAGATTAAAATAAAAGGACTTCATCAACGTCACTCAGGCAGAGAATCACAGATGAGAGCCTCGAGACAAACACCTAAAATGTAAGTTTAACTTCAAACGACTCGGACATTGTCCTTTTTTTAATTTTTCTTTATCACTTTCAACAATTACTACTACGAACAATTTCTTAAAATGGGGGATCGGTCTTCTATTGTTATGAAGTAATAAACTGATCCCCCGATAATTACTACGTAATAATATAATACATCTCTTCTCCCTCTAGCTATCAACCAAATAACAGAGTTCTGTAGCCTTGGCTGGCAACCAGTCTACCACAGAAAGTAATTGCAAACTACTGCGCGATAGTCTTCTGCCTAGTCAGTCCTGTCTCTTTCGGGACATGATCGCCCAAGCGTGTATCACCTATTGCACTTAACTGACTGACTGAATATAATAGTTAGAAACATGATGAAGGCATGAAGTGGGGGATCGGTTTTCTACTGTTATTAAGTAATAAACTGATCCCCCAATAATAACTACGTAATAATATAATACATGTCTTCTCCCTCTAGCTATGAGTCAAATAACAGAGTTCTATAGCCTTGGCTGGCAACCAGTCTACCGCAGAAAGTAATGACAATCTACTGCGGGATAATCCTCTGCCCAGTCAGTCATGTCACTTTCGAGACATGATCGCCCAAAGCATATATCAAGTAAGGCACTTAACTGACTGAATGTGGTGCGGTGTATATCGGCTAGGAGAATCTGTAATCTGATAGGTCCTGAGCTGGCGGCTTAACTCCAGCAACTTTCTCACCGACGGGATTTGGTTTCCATCTGTTTTTTTTTTACAAATATTTTCATAGCTTCTGCTCCGACGAACTTAGGTCATTGGTGACCCCTTCACTAGATTTTATTCGTGCAACCAGACTGGCAACAAGGTTCCAACCTTTTACAGTTAAATCAACGAAATGCAGCCGACAATTCTAAACTGTCAGCTTCTTTTCTCGCACTTACCGCCTGTGGAACTCCCTTCCGTATACTTGCTTTCCTGATGTTTACAACGTCCAGGAATTTAAATGCAATGTCAATTCCCATCTCTTATCCCCATAACTCAAGTTCATTTTAAATCACCCCCTGTATCTTCTTTTCCTTTCTCATTCTCTCTTCGCAACCTGTCACACCGGCATTCCCATCCTTCTCTTGCCCTTTTTTTTGACACCCCCTGTAACTGGTGCATCTTTCGCTTCATTCTCTTCCTGCCTAAAATTTTACTCTTATGTAGCCCCCTACGCATGAGTGGCGTTACTGCTTTACTGAGGGTGAAACGATTAATATATATATATATATATATAATATATATATATTCAGTTAGGTGTGAGTTTGTGACACTGGGTTTCACTCTTTTGAGATCGTCAGACGTTTGTGTGAGGATCGCAAAAGCATGAAACCCAGGGTCACAACTCACACCTATCTAACTAAATATGTCAGCTCTATCACTGATATTAAGCGCTTTCAAATAAGTAACGCGCATATATAATATATATAACAAATTGCACACACACACACACCTATATATATATATATATATATATATATATATATATATATATATATAATTGGAGTAGATAGACTAAACTATCGACCGGTTCACACTCCACCCACATCTATTGAACAGGTTAAGAGGCTCACCCCTTGTTTCCTGTTTAGGATGCGGTTTCCGGTTTTCTCTTTTCCAATCTTTTCACTCTTTTCTTTATTTTTTCAATTGGAGTAGATAGAATAAACTATCGCCCGGTTCACACTCCACCCACGTTTATTGAACAGGTGAAGAGGCCCATCCCTTGTTTCCTGTTTAGGATGTGGTTTCCGGCTCTCTCTTTTCCATTCTTTTTACCCTTACGTAGCCCCTTGCGCATCAGTGGCGTTATCGACTTGCTTAAGGTGATATGATTAAAATATATATATATATATATATATATATGTGTGTGTGTGTGTCTGTGTGTGTGTGTCTGTGTGTGTGTGTCTGTGTGTGTACATATTTAGAGTCCAACTTTGTCACCCGATGAGAAGCATGTAAAGCGGCTTCGAAACGCGAAGACTTTTGTGTAGTGATATTATGAATTTATAAACCATTGTAACAACTATTACAATATATATGCACACACATATATATATATTTATATACATACACATTTCACACAGACACACACACACACACACACACACACACACACATATCTAAACTTATTTATAAATGGAACTTTGTCTGTGTGTGTGTGTCTGTGTGTGTGTGTGTCCGTTACCTATAGACTTCGAAACGGCTGAACCGATTTTCTTGAAAATTTACACAGTTGCACTATAAGCGTCGTGTTCGTAGCCAGGTGTTGTGTCGAGGTACCCCCGATAAATATAGAAAATCGATAATAAAAAAAAATCGGTTTATAGAAGGAGTGGTCCGATTTTAATCAAATTTGATACGCACATGAACAAAGACATAAGAAACGATATTCAGAAGTTTCAAATTTGCTGTTCTTACAATAGGGCATAAAATCAGTAATATATATATAAAAACTTTCATTACATCCGAGCAACGCCGGGCTATACTACTAGTATATATATATATATATATATATATATATATATATATATATATTCATTTTCTTTTATCATAGCTAATAATTTTTGTGCTTGGGTTATTTATGCAGATACACCAGGCCGATGAAGTAAATTCGAGAAATGAAAGCAATAAGGAATAAGATTAATAATATTTATTGAATATTATTATGCCTTTAAGGCCAAATAGAATAATGATCAAGAAAGATCTATATAATCTAAATTTTAAGAAGACGTCGTGTATTTTCTCAATGAGAAATATAATGAATTTGGACAGTTTTTTGCGTAGTGCGCGGATTTTTGAAGTTTTTGACGCAGGTGTTATATTGCTAATGGGATTTGATTTCATTTTTGATTGCAGTGACTTCGAATTGAGAGTTTGTAGATAACTTCTTTCTGGAAACCTTATTCATTGAGTATATTTAAAAATTCTTATCGAAAACTAGATGTGAATTTATTTTATTTTGACTTGAGCTTTCGGCTCATATACATACATATATATATATATATATATATATATATATATATATATTATAATTTTTATTATAATGGTTTATAAAAGCATTATATCACGACGAGAATTTTTCATGTTTCAAATCAATACTGTTCTTCTTCAGTTTTAAAATAAATTGTGAAAATGATTTATTTAGAAAATATAATGGTTATTTAGAAACTGAATGCGTAGTAGTAGAAGGGGTAGGTAGAGAAATATTCTTGCAAGAATGACAATATTTTTCAATCAGAAATTAGGATGAGGTTAACATGGAGTTGAAGATTTTGGTCGTGAAAGGAAGTGAAATTTCCTGATGTCAAAGCATGTCCCTTTCTGTCTAGGTAAGATACATTACCTGGGAAGCGTAATAACAGAAGACGGAAAGTGTGACACAGAGATCCGAAGGCGAATTGGCATGGCAAAGGAACCATTCAAGAAGTTGATTAAAGTATTAAGAAACAGGACAATTTCGCTATAAACAAGGAAGAGAGTACTGGATTGCTACGTGCTGTCCGTCCTTCAATATAGCAGTGAATGCTGGACAATACTATCAGAGATGAAGGAAAAACTTGAAGCAACTGAAATGTGGTTCTATAGAAGGATGCTGCGAATAGCATGGATCGAGCATGTGAGCAATGATGAGGTCTTGGAAATTATGGAAACAAAAAGGAAATTAATACTGAGCATCAGGAAGAGACAGCTGAAGTTCTTGCGACACGCAATGAGGAAAGAGGGCTTGGAGAATCTGATGCTAAAAGGTCAGATACAGGGAAAAAGAGATAGGGGAAAGCAGCAGATAACATATTTGAAGGGCCTAATCAGGTGGATGACGGAATGGGGACTGCCTGGTGTAATAGGAGAAGGCGTGCTCAAAGCCTGAAGGGACAAGGCACATAGAAGAAGAAGAAGATACATTGTGAGACATTACATTATTTAAATGGGTAAACAATATTTTTTAACAGCAGTTTGGATTTCAGGTTTATTTTTAAATTAGATTTTGTATTACTTCATGAGTAAAAGGGCTTGAATTTGTAGGTTACGGTTATAAATAAGTATGGTATATTGTAGTTGAAAAAAACAAATAAATATTATGCGGGTCATTTATTTTAGTAAAATGCTGTTTAATTTTTAAGTGATATTGAAGCATAAGTTATAAATGTAACATTGTATTTAATTAAATTTTAGAGTACCGGAATTGATAAGTAAGTTACCGAGAGATACCGAAGTTACTCATAGACTACCGCATCAGAAGTCAGACTAGCTTTTAGCTCCACTCAGAGAGAATAATATACACGGATATGTTATTTCCAACAACCTCACTTCAAGACTTTTTTTTTTAAATCGTATCACCCCGAGTAAGGCGGTAACGCCACTGATGTGCAGGGGGCTACGTAATAGTGAAAAGATTGGAAAAGAGAAAGCCGGAAACCACATCCAAAACAGGGAACAAGGGATGAGCCTCTTAACCTGTCCAATAGACGTGGGTGGAGTGTGAACCGGGCGATAGATAGCTCTATCTACTCCAATTGAAAAAAAAAGTGAGAGGATTGGTAAAGAGAAAGCCGGAAACCACATCCTAAACAGGGAACAAAGGATATTTATTTCTTACTAATAGTATTCCTGGATTTAATAACCTGCGTTCAAGTTTGTATATTACGTTCAATATAATCTATTTTTCTATCTCGATATCTGTTTTGTTGTTCATTATTTTGTGTAATTCATCCCCCGGGATCCACAACAAATTCAATACTGAAACTTCTTTAAGAATGGATTGAACAATGCCAAAGATTTAATCACCGAAACTCTAGAGTCAAGTTGCGGATAAAAGTGAATATAACATAAATCAAGTAAGTGACAAATGAATTTACTTGTATTATATATATATATATATATATATATATATATACATACTAGCAGTATAGCCCGGCGTTGCTCGGATGTAATGAAAACTTTAGAACTAATCTATGGTCTTGGAGTTCAAACTCAGCCTAAAGAATATTTGAAATAATAAATTAATTGCGACAATTTACCAAATGCACCTCGTATATATATATATATATATATATACTAGCAGTATAGCCCGGCGTTGCTCGGGTGTAATGAAAGCTTTCAAACTAATCCATGGTCCTGGAGCTGAGACTCTTTGGACGTTGGCACGAAATACTAAAAAGCAATAGTTGTTTCTATTTAAAGCGAAACCGTAGACTGAAAGAAAAATGAATGGATGTAAGTCAAATTTTGATTCCCTGGTATCGATATCAAATAAGTTTTTTCGTTGTAAACTGAATTGTGAAGGCTAAATAAGTCCTCTGAGTAAATGGTATCATGGCTGAGACTAAGAGCTACAATTATACCTACTTAGAATCAAACCCGAAGCAAAAACTAAAATAAACGGACTGGAAAAATACAGACATACAGGCAAATAAACAGACACACACTCAAACATCTTGCCTTTTATGTATATATATATATATATATATATATATATTTTCGATTTTCTGCACTATTGTAAGAACTTCAACCTTGAAACTTTTGAATATCGTTTCTTATGTCTTTGTTCATGTGCATATCAAATTTGATTAAAATCGGATCACTCCTTCTATAACCCGATTTTTTCGATGATCGATTTTCGATATCTATCAGGGGTTCCTCGACACAACAACTAGCTAATAACACTCGCAGATGCTTATAGTACAACTGTAAATTTTCAAGAAAATCGGTTCAGCCGTTTCGTAGTCTATAAGCAACGGACACACACACACACACACACACACACACACACACACACACACACACACACACACACACAAAGTTCCATTTATAAATAAGTTTAGATACACTACTGGCCATAATTATTAGGCCACCGCAGCTTTTTTTTTAAAATGATATATTTCATACAATTTTTAGTATTCCTTGCTAAGTGGATAATTCTAAATGAAATTAGAGTCAATATTTGTTAGAACGGATGTCAATATTATGTCTATGATTCTTTTACGTAGATTCAATACGGTTACTTTTTCAACGAAAAAATTGTATTCGCCAATTTTAGAAAAATATCTTATTATAAAATTTTAACATTATTAACTATATTAATACCAGTAATCTGGAAATGAGGTTACAGACTGCGTTCTCCTGCTTGGGTAGCATGGTGCTGTTGCCAGACGTAGGATCTTTCATCAGCCACTCTCTTGACCCAGACGGCACTGTCTGCTCAAGGCATTTGAAATGGGCCTTCGTGTTTAGTCTGAATCCCAGTGGGAAGATGAATGGAGGAATAATGTCGCCATATATATATATATATATATATATATTCAGTTAGGTGTGAGTTTGTGACACTGGATTTCACTCTTTTGCGATCGTCAGACGTTTGTGAGAGGATCGCAAAAGCATGAAACCCAGGGTCACAACTCACACCTATCTAACTAAATATGTCAGCTCTATCACTGATATTAAGCGCTTTCAAATAAGTAACGCGCATATATAATATATATAACAAATTGCACACACACACACCTATATATATATATGTATATATATTTATATATATTTAATTGGATATACCAGTAATCTGGAAATGAGGTTACAGACTGTGTTCTCCTGCTTGGGAAGCATGGTGCTGTTGCCAAACGTAGGATCTTTCATCAGCCACTCTCTTGACCCAGACAGCACTGTCTGCTCAAGGTATTTGAAATGGGCCTTCGTGTTTAGTCTGAATCCCAGTGGGAAGTTGAATGGAGGAATAATGTCGCCATCTTTAGTGATCAATCCAAACACCTTCGTAATCATTTGTATAATAATCTTACACTTTCAAATCCTCTGCACTGTTTTCAAATAGACACTCTGAACTCTTCGTATTGAAATTTTTGATCCGAATACTAAGCACTATAGCATACAATTTCCAGATTTCTAGCGAAGGAAATTGCATGATGGTGTTCTTTTCGCAAATAACCCTACTATACGGTTTAATCGACAAAATCAAAAACAAACAACACAAAATTAAAAATATATAATGGTGACAAATTACCTGACTCTATGTGCATTGTGGTGCAGTGGATATCGACTCGGAACGACAAACCGGGAAACGGAGTTCGAATTGCAGTTGAATTCCTTGCATTCACTTACGCACAAATACCATTGTAAAAGGTATTGATCTGTTTTTTCCCTCTAGTTATGGGTTAAATAATATAACAGATTGGGTTCTATAGCCTTGGTTGGCAAGCAGTCTACCACTGAAAGTAATGGCAACCTACTGCCCAGTCAGTCATGTCTTTTTCGAGACATGATCGCCCAAGCGTGTATCACGTATGGCACTCAACTGACTGACTGACTATCTGATTGTAAGTATAATAAACTGGAGTTCTAATTTTTTAGAATATTATTTTTTTTATATTATTTTTATAATCCGACTGTGGTATTCAATGATATTAAAACCATTGCCACGAACTTAAAATTGCCTTATAGAATTACGAAAAAATTATCTCATTCTGGTCTTTCTCTAAGATAATATTAGTCAGGTTTCATAATGAAATAAAATATTTTCAAACAGGTTTTGTTTGTCTAGAAAACATATTTAAACTGAAAGAAAAAAGTGTTGTAAGTTCAGGCCTTTAAGTGGTGTCTGATGGAAAAGTATATGACAAAGTCCGAGTAATTGTAAGATTTTCGAATTTTTACTCAGACGTTTTCCATTTTTTGTATTCTCATTGATTTCTTTTTGATTTTGTATTTTACTAAGCTCAAAATCATTATTAATAAATAAATATCACATAACTACACACACGCACACAAAGAAATGTTGATCAGAGTACTATTAAACAACATTTCTCTGAAAAACATCAACATGTAGGTAATATCCGGCAGATTTTGGTCAACAATACGGTGATCCTTACTCATACACACAGTAAGAGGAACCTGCAGATATTGGAGGCCATGTACATCAAATCAAAACAACCAACACTCAATAAAATCAACTTTAAAACAGGAAATAACATATTACATTGCATTTGACTACATGGTTTTGTTGTCATTTCGCGCTATCCTGCGGTGTGACGTCATAAAACCGCATCGCAAACTTAAGAAATGCGTTTATTATTTTTGGTAACTATTGCCGTTGCCAAGCGGAGTTTTATGTCAACACAAAATAAAATCGTCGGTGATGGTGGATTTTATAATATTTCAGTTTAAACTACTTCTCTGAAGATGGCTCATGTGAGCCGAAAGCTTAGAAGAAAACCAATAAATAATCATCCAAATGTTGGAGAATTTTTGTCTTTATTTTCAACTGAAATTAAAGCAAAAATACGACGTTTAGAAGGGCTCATGATTAAACATAATAGACATTCATTGACTCTTATATTTAATAGCATATATATATATATATATATATATATATATATATATATATATATATATATATATAATTGTGTGTGTGTGTTCTTTTTCCTGATATGAGCTATTGTAATTGTTTACGGTATTTACATCATTCGGACTCGTATTCTCATATTTATTGTCATATATTTACGACGTTTCGGCAGTTGTACGTTGCGACCTTCTTCAGGTGAATTTCAAACGGAGTATTAAGTTCACAGGAGTAGTTTTTTCTAATTTCACTCCCATGCTTTTTTGTTGGGGAGGCATATTTCAGTTTCAGTTGTCCTTAGTAACGCAACTCTCCAAGTTTTGTCCCCTCTGCGTGTGTAGATGTTACTTTTAAATGACTTTACCCAAGAGTGGAAACGAAAAAAGAAACAAACAAAAAAAAGAAACAAATACTGCTGTACAAACAACACTAGCAGCAAAAAAGTACAATTTGGAAGCCCGAGAATATTCTGGTAGGCCTACAGCCACTGATGACCAAATTGGACCACCAATTAAAAAATAACTTTGGACATCGCTGAGATAGTCCACATAATTTAGATGATAACAGTAAAGAATATGAAAATACTTGCAAAAGTGAATTAGCTGTCCCTCTTTGGAATTCTAATCAGCAACTGACTATTGAAAAACCGAACTGTCGTTACACTTGGACTGTCAGGTGATCGTAGGTTCAGTTGCGACGTTAGTAAAGACGTCCTGTAAACAGGATCCTTACATGATGCAGTACAATTAGTCGTTATGAATGAAACGTTTTGATCAAATGCTGGTCGATTTGAAAAGAGGTAAAAATGTAGGATTTGTATACGCAGTATTGATTGATAAGTGTGCAATGATATAGCTATGGTGTTAATGTATATTAGATACTGAAACATAAGGATAAAAAAGAAAAAAATAATACTTTTAATACTTACAATAATATTATTTATTAAAATTACTTATAGTACTTATATAAAACTTATAAATCAAGTGAATTCATTGAAAATAATAATTCAAATTTTCATTCTTTTAGACTAATATGTTAAGAGATATGCCTTGGTGAATATTTAATGGAAATTGATAAGACATCGAATGACCTAAATGAATGTTAGAGATTATAACAAAGAATAGAACAATTTGAAAAGATTATTGAAAAATGTAATGCAAAGTTGCTTTGGGATGTATAAAATTGTTAAATACATACAACTTTATAAAATAAATTTTATAAAATTTTTTCGATTTCTAAATTTTGAAAATTAAAATTAAAGATTTTTAAATTTTTAAATTTTAAATTTTTTACAAATTAAAAATTTTAAATTTTAAAAAGTAATTTAATTTTAAATTAAATTCAACTAAAATTTTTAAAATTTTAAAATTTTTAAAATTTTTAAATTTTTAAAATTTTTAAATTTTTAGAATTTATTCCTAAAATTTAAATTTTTAATTTTTTTAAATTTATAAAATTTATAAAAAAAATTTATAATTTTATAAAAGTGAAATTTATAAAAAATTATATTTTATATATAAAATATATAAAATTGTTATGCAAAGTTGCCTTTTATAATTTATGTAACTTATAAAAATGAAAGATAATACAAGAAAAAAACTGAAAGATAATATTTAAAGATAGTAATAAAAAAACTACAGGTTTTGTATATGCAGAATTGATTCATAAGTGTATAAAGATATGTATATGGTGTTAATATGACTATATTATATACTGAAAGATAATAATAAAAAAAACTGTAAATCTTGCTTTTTTACTTAAAAATCTTTCTTGTTAATCGCAAGAAAGATTTTTTAAAAGTTTTGCAGATCAAGCTGTTTATCGATCTGAAGAATAAATATTAAGTGGTCATGGCAGAATTGATCTGATTATGAGAGGGTAAATAATCGAAATCTATACGGCAGCTTCAGGCAATATTTCTTTTCAAAGCTGTTTTAATGTAATGTAAACGAAAAGTCAGGAATTTGAACATAACAAAAGCGTAAAAAAAAAGTACATTAAACACATTTTTTGGTATTTATAAAATATCCCCAAAAACTATGTTCTTTTGATAAACAATTTTTGTAGTCCGACCACCGATCGACAGTCAAAATAATTTTTTTTTATTCTGATTTAGAATTAGTGCCTTTTTTTTTATTAAACAGTTCAGCAAATACAATCAGTCGGTTTTTTTTAATCCGATCAACGTTTGATAATTTTCAAAAAGTTAGGTTTAATATTTGTATTGAATAATTTTAGTGAAGTACAAGGTATGGTCGTCGGTAAAAGAAAAAGCTCCCAATAGTAAAGTGCTCAACATGTAGACTTCCGATGCAGAGTCAAAAAAATATCTCTGAACGTCAACACTCGCTGAAGGTCAGCTCCACTAGTTACTTTCGATCTTCAGACGACTGCAACGCAATATATATATATATATATATATATATGTATATATATATATATATATATAGTCATCCATTATGATGTCTTCACTCGTCAGGACTTTTTTTTTCAACTACTGTGTTATTCATATTTATATGTGGCTTAGTTTGAATCTCGTTTTGCCAGGAAAGTCACTTCTTGATGTTATCGGACTGGAGGAGGCGATGCCAGCGTGCGGCATCTTTGCAAAGTGCCCGAAAAATCATACCACGAGTCAACCTAAGTTAAGTGAGTGAAATTTGGTAGACGGCTTCCACTGCAGAGCAATTGATGGTTGTGCTAGCTCGAAGTCGAAAGTCATCGTGACTAAGAGTGTATGCATTCTGGTCTTGTTCAGACTGTTGTTCACGCTGGATAATGGTCTCTTTCCTAGAAACTGTAACTAACGTCCGCTCAGCATATTTGCAGCATAAACCACAGGTGGACTCTGTGGGTTATGAAAAAAACAAAAACAAAACATAAGTGTGTCTGAGCAAGCGTCTGATATTGGGATTAGCTAGCCGCTATATTACAATGGCTGGCCACTCATATCCGAGGATACCCGTCTACCACAGCGGCTAGTTAATTCCAGTTGCAGACGCTTGCTCAGACACACTTGTGTTTTTTTTTCATTACCCACAGAGACTACCTGTGGTTTATACTGCAACTATGCTGAGTAGACCATGGAATCACGTGTCCGTATTATATATATATATATATATATATATATATATATATATATATATATATACGGACACGTGATTCGTTGGTTAAGCGGAGTTTAGACTATTTCAGGGGAACCACTATCAGCTTCCGAACCATTAGTGGTGTAAAATCTTCTGTACAATAAAGACGGAAGCTGACGATGATTTGCATGAAATCGGCCTATACTTCCGATTAACCATGGAAAAAACGTGTATGTCTTATTTTTTTTTACATATATTTGCTCTGTATGTATTTATATACATATATATGTTGAGCTCTCCTAGACAATAATGCTACCACCTTTGAATTCTTCTATTTCTACACCGCATGTTTATATATATATATATATATATATATATATATATATATATATATATATTTACGCTCTCATACCCTGATTGAGCACTCTGGAATAGTGGGAGACTTTCAAAACAGTAGCTACTCCGGCATATACGCATCGCTCATTCAATAATAAATTAGAACACTCTAACTATTGGGCGTGTGTAATGATATATACGCGCTAAAAGGTCAGCCTTCTTCTACCGGACGCTCGTGGCCCAGAGGTAGAATCGCCGATTCGGTCGGGTTTCAATCCTGGGTTAGGAAGCGATCGGAGTCTAACCGCACTGCGAAACAGATCTGTCTGCGGAGGACTATAGTATATATATATATATATATATATATATATATATATATAATTGTTATAATATATTTCAGTTCGTCTCGAAAAACCCACCGAGAACAAACTCGGAGGGGAAAAATGGGGAAGTAAAAAAAGAAACAAACTAAGTACTTGAACATACGTCAAAATACTCGTTGAAAAGAAAAAATCCGAGACGAGAACCCTAACACAAAAGCGCTAAATAGAATAGTAGAATAAACAAATAAGAATAAATCTAACTTAGAGCCAACAGACCTACCTAGGTTTCACCTAACGGATCGCCGACTTGCCCTGACGATCCGTTAGGTGAAACCTAGGTAGATCTGTTGGCTCTAAGTTAGATTTATTCTTACTTATATATATATATATATATATATATATATATATATATATGTGTGTGTGTGTGTGTTTGTGTGTGTGTGTGTGTGTGTGGAGAAGGAGAGAGAGAGTTGAAAAATCTAAAACCGTGAAAATTTTAGCGTATCATGAAGTCAAGTTTTCGACTGTGCAAATTATTGTAGCTAGACTTTTTTCGTTTGGAATCGAACATAAGACTTGTTCCTTTAAATGTGAAGCCTTCCAGATAAACTTGTTTACGAATATTTTAAACACAACACTTTTTGCACCGATAATCACATCCGTAGAAGCTGTTAAATATTCAATGCATCCCCCCTCGGATATAGATCTTCTTTACGGCGATCTTATCATGGAACAAAATACGGAAATAATCTCTCCAACAAAAACATCTGGAAGATTCAGTCTTAAAGAAACTGAATGGATATTTCAACGTTAACATTTACACACACACACACACACACACACACACACACACATATATATATATATATACATATATATATATATATATATATATATATATATATATATATATATATATGTTTCTCTCTCGCTACTTGTTTTTTTATTCTATCGATGACCAAAGTGAGAATTCGAAATCTGAGCGTGAGACATCTTATCTGAAAGATCTTTTCACAGGGTAAGATTCATATTCGGATAGAATGTGTCAGTTCGGATAAACTTTGCGCTGTGATTAGTTTTCTTGAATAAATAAATGATAGATGAAGAAAGTATAAAGAGAAAAGAATGTCGTCATTTCGATTATTTTGGATGAGCAAACGAAAACAGAAAATGCAAATGACGCAAACCAAAGATAAAGCTAGATTCGATTACATACTTATCTACGTTTTTCATATTACATATTAACCTGCGTTTGTAAGTTCCAGGAATGGCGCGTAATAATCGTCTGAAAGATACGATCATAGCGTTAGAAATAGTTGGGTGAGTGATAATATCTTGAAAGATATGATAAAAACCCAGGTATTGTAAATAAAAAGTTTACAATATTATCGAACAAGCTTGAGACAAGACAGGATGTTGAAACTTGTATCGAAATAAAATTCTCTCTCTTCAAACTAACCTTGGTTGATTAATAAGTAGAGGCCACAATCATATAGAAAAAGTTTTAGACCTATCAGAAATATAAAAATAACTATTAGTATTAAGTTGTTACAAAAATAATGGTCAAATTTATAAACAGAATTTTATTCTTGAAACATTAACTGTCGAAATGTTGAAATTAGTCAAAATACGAGCATTGAGCATCTATGCACCTCTATCATCGATGATAGATGATGAGATTATTTAATCTTTGTTGATAAACAGTTATTGGCTGGGATGTGTCGAAGTCTTTGAAAGTTGATTCCATCTCTGGTTTGGACCGAAAAGTTTAACCATTTAAATTTGCGCGTATGTGCTTAAAAATGACTAGCAGTATAGCCCAGGGTTGCTCGGGTGTAATGAAAGCTTTAAAACTAATCCATGGTCCTGGAGCTCAAACTCTTTTGACGTTGGCATGAAAGATTAAAAAGCAATAACTGTTTCCAGTTAAAGCGAAACCGTACACTGAAAGAAAAATGAATGGATGTAAGTCAAATTTTGATTCCAGATATTTTTTTTTTTAATCATATCACCCCAAGCAAAGCGGTAACGCCACTGATGTGCAGGGGGCTACATAAGAGTGAGAAGATTAGAAAAGAGAAAACCGGAAACCACATCCTAAACAGGAAACAAGGGATGAGCCTCTTCACCTGTTCAATAGACGTGGGTGGAGTGTGAACCGGGCGATAGTTTAGTCTATCTACTCCAATTGAAAAAAAAACAAAACAAAAACAAAAAAACAGTGAGAAGATTAGAAAAGAGAAAAACCGGAAACCGCATCCCAAACAGGAAACAAGGGATGAGCCTCTTCACCCGTCCAACAGGTGTGGGTGGAGTGTGAACCGGGCGATAGTTAAGTATCTACTCCAATTGAGAACAAAAAAAAAGTTAAAGATTTCAAAAAAAAAGAAAAAAATGTGACTTATTAAGTTTTAACTTAGTTAAAGTCCATTCAAAAATTTCTTCTAAAAATAAAATCAAACGTACAGTTAGACATGAAAAGTTATAAAATTAAGCAAAAATATTGGGACATTTTTTCGGCGTAAACTGAATTTTGAAGGCTAAATAAGTCCTCTGAGTAAATGGTATAATGGCTGAGACTAAGAACTAGAATTATACCTACTTAGAGTCAAACCAGAAGCAAAAAATAAATTAAAAGGGCTGAAAAAAATACAGACATACAGACAGATAAACAGACACACACACAAACATCTTGCCTTATATATATATATATAACGGTCATGTCACGTTGGATACACCGGTTCCCGCTCGATCACCGAAGTTAAGCAACGTTGAGCCTGGTCAGTACTTAGGTGGGTGACCACTTGGGAATACCAGGTGCTGTTAGCATTCACGGATGTGCGTTGGGGTGCGGTGGATGTCGGCTTGGAGGGGGAAATCGGTGAGCCGAGTTCCAATTTCAGTCGAGCACGCTGCATTCACTTGCGCACTGGTACCCTTGGGAAAGGTATTAATCCGTTCGTTCCCTCCAATTATGGGTTAAATAATTGAGGTCTGCTGTTCGTGCGATTTGTGGCAGTCATCTGCACCAATTGTTTGTTATTAGCAGTTCCAAGAAGTGTGGATGGTACTACACAATGCCTTCACCACTATAAACAAATCTCTGTGTGGTTGTCTTGCTGGAAAAAGGTTGGACCCTCATACGTTGAACGCGACGGGAGAATCCATTATATATATATATATATATATATATATATATAATAGATAATATATAGATAATATATATATTTATATATATTATCGATTTTCTGCACTATTGTAAGTACTGCAATCTTGAAATTTCTGGATATCGTTTCTTATGTCTTTGTCTATGAGTGTATGAAATTTGATTAAAATCGGACCACTCCTTCTATAACCCGATTTTTTCGATTATCGATTTTTGATATTTATCGGGGATACCTCAACACAAAACCTAGCTAAGAACACTCGCAGACGCTTATAGTACAACTGTGTAAATTTTCAAGAAAATCGGTTCAGCCGTTTCAGAGTCTATAGGTAACAGACACAAACACAGACAGACAGACACACATACAGACAAAGTTCCATTTATCAATAAGTTTAGATTTAGATAGATAATGAGTGGGTGAAAAATCCAGAGAATATGGGGGATTTGGTAAACTCTCGTTTCCAAAATCTGGGAGTTTTTGCACCGTTATCGTGGAGCAGAATTAGACGTCGTTGATTTACTAACGCAGGTAATATTTTTGCAGGCGTTTATGCATTTCAGCAACTTGATTGCGGTAAATCTCAGCAATAATGCTCTGATTTGCTTCCAGAAATCTGTAGTAGAAAACACTAATTGTCGACCACCAGACAGCCACCAATATCTTTTGAGGCTGCAACTCCAGCTTTGGGTACTCATCACGATCAAGGCATTGACCTGATCGTTTATGATTATTATAAAGGACCCACTTTTCATCACAAGTGACTATTCGGTCAAGAAAAGGATCATCGGTGCTACGCAGGAACACCATCGAGCACATTTCAAACCGCCAAATCTTTTCATTTTTTTGAGATCATGAGGAACCTATTTATCGAGATTTTACCTGGCCAATACACTTCAAATGGCTTGAGACTGTTGCAGTGCTGATAACAACATTTTGAGACATTTCTCTGACACTTTCGCGTAGGTTTTGCTCAAAAACTGATTGCAATTGTTCGTTGTCAATACTATATAACCATCTTCTATCTTCTTTATCTTCAAGGATCTCACTACCAGTACGGAATTTCAGGAACCACATTCTTACTTTTTGATTACTTGTGAACCTATTGTTATATAGCGACAAATAACAAACACGCATATATATAAAAATATATATTATATTTTTATTAACGACGATGAACCGTGTAGCCTAGGGAACAGAGAGTGAGAGAGCGCGCCTCTAAGGGTTGACGGGTTGACGAATGCTGTGAACTGCCTTCCTTCGTGTTCTGTGGTTCTGCTGCTACTTCTGCTCTCACTTCTTCTGACTCGCGAATCCGTGTTTTCGCGGTCTTTATATATCTTCCAAAACCGGGACTTGTTTCTTCCGGCTTTGCCTTGATCACGCGACGCCCACGCGACGCCCACGCGACGCCTACGTAATTCTCAGAGTCACCTGTCTGTTTGCCTCTGAGTTATTTCCGCATCTGCCGGAAATAGGGTCAAAGTGACATCCGTTACTTTTCACCGACCGGAAACAACACGGCTTGTATCAGCCTTTCTTGGGTGGGCCAGACCGTTATATTACACTATCTTCCTCATGCACTGTTGATATTGCCAGAAGTTTGGGAAGTATTGTGCCCAAGTTTGAACTCATACAAGAAAAGTAAACAAAAATCATGTTTTGTCATGTTCATGATTAAAAGCTTCTATGTTTAAAAATATTTCTGTCTGAAAATAAGTTAAAAATTAAAGAGCACATTATAATTATCATGTATAAAATAATTCACATCATGTATACTGTGAATACTTTGTTAAAATTGATTTTTAAAATACAACGCTTGGAGCGGCCATGTTTGTTGTAATAGCCAAATAGAAAAGATTCTATTTCAAGTCATCAAAATGTTGTCAATTTTCTTTCTTCAAAATCCTGAGGGATAATTAATAATAAAGATCTCAAATCATTTAACATTATTTTGACACTACAGAAAATAATAGACGTCGTGCCAAATTTATGTAATTTCATTTCCGTTCAAAATTATGAAACTTGATTATTAAGAAAGGTTTCTTATCAACAGAAAGCATTTTGAAACCAGATCAAACAAAAGAACTGATTATAAAACGATGTAAATTTATTTCTTTTTAAAATTATAAGGATTGATAAGGTCACCAATTTGATAGAATAAGTTTTAGACTAGATAACATTCGGAAACTATTCTCAAAATAAAGTAAATTTATATCTCTTTGAAATTACAAAGATTGATTTGTAAAGACTCCAATTCTATAGAACAGTCAGAATATTGAAAGTACTACCAAAATAAAGTGAATTTATTTCTTATAAGGTTACGAGGGTTCATTGATAAATAAGGTGTTCAATCCTATAAAAGAGATTTTACGCCAGAGATTTTACAACAATGAAACTAGTATAAAAATGAAATAAATTGATCGGTAAGGACGCCTATTGTGTAACACGAGATTCTGACCAGATAGAATAATGAAATATCGAAAATCGATAATCGAAAAAATTGGGTTATAGAAGGAGTGGTCCAATTTTAATCAAATTTCATACACTCATAGACAACGACATAAGAAACGATATTCAAAAGTTTCAAGGTTGCAGTTCTTACAATAGTGCAGAAAATCGATAATATATATATATATTCATAAAAGTCAAGTTGCTTGTGTGTGTGTCTGTTTATCTGTCTGTATGTCTGTATTTTTTAAGCCCTTTTATTTTAGTTTTTGCTTCGGATTTGGCTCTATGTAGGTATAACTGTGGTTCTTAGTCTCAGCCATGATACCATTTACTCAGAGGACTTATTTAGCCTTCAAAATTCATTTTTCAACGAAAAAACTTATTTGATATCGATACCAAGAAATGAAAATTTGACTTACATCCATTCATTTTTCTTTCAGTCTACGATTTCGCTTTAACTGGAAACAATTATTGCTTTTTAGTCTTTCATGCCAACGTCCAAAGAGTCTGAGCTCCAGGACCATGGATTAGTTTGAAAGCTTTCATTACATCCGAGCAACGCCGGGCTATATTGCTAGTAATCAAATAAACCTTTCTCATTGTTCGGTCTTGACAGAGTTCAAGAATCATTAAAAATTCCTGTGGGTGATGAAATATTTTCCCCTGTATAGCCCTTATCTAATATGCGAAGCGTTACTAGCCTCTCAGCAATATATCGCTATTATTAAGTCAAATTTTCAAACTGACTCCATTCCTTTGTTTCACCATTTCAAACCTTAACAGCTGGAATCTATAGACCACATCGTCTTCAGGACTTCATCATTCTCTTCAAGTATACCCATTTACTACGGCGGCTAGCTAATCCCCATTGCAGACGCCTGGTCAGGCACACTTGTGTTTAACATCCATAGAGCCTACCCGCGGTTTATACTATAACATTGCTGAGCTGCCATTAGTAACAGTTTCTGGAAAAGAAGGCCTTATCCAGTACGAACACCGGTTTGAACAAGTTCAGGATGTTCAAACCCTCAGTCACGATGACTTATGACTTCGAGTTAGCCCAGACATTAATCATATTAACGTTCTAGCCCACAACTTCTAGATTCTATCAGTATTATAAGACATGAGAAGCAAAATAGAAAAAGGAGTTAAATTCATTGTTTAATTTTCGTTTCGAATTCCTAATTTATTTTTGTTAATATTTTTTACAGATTTCTTTGTTCATCATTCGCTCTGCCCATGAAAAGGTATTCCATTAACTTAGACCGATTTTAAATGTGAATTAAATTTAAGCATCTAATGATTTTATCAATTTCTTTTAAATTTAACACTTCAGTCTTTGCTAATTTCAACTATGGAAAATTTAACAATCGAACAACGTGTTAAAGTTATCGAAGCCTATTACGAAAATGGACGTTCAGACAGAAATACATATATAACTATATATATATATATATATCCAGGTGAATAAGGAACGAGGAAAATATTATCAACGTTAAAAACATTAATTTAAAACAGTGCTTAATATAAAAATAGAGCTATGTATATTTATAATAAATTATAGTTTAGAACATGTACAAATTATCATTTACTACAAAGTGTACATTTTGTTTTGACATTGAAAGGACAATGTCTCATCATCAGGTAGTGTGCAGGGAGGTGGAAAAATTCTTTTCCTTATATTGGTAAATTTTGTGTGAGTGGTAAGGGGCGTAGAGAGAATTGGAAATCAGAATTGGAAGCTGTAAATTAGAATTTCAGCAAAAAGAGGAGAGAGGAAGAGGGGAGAGGTGATTAATGGACGTGTTGGGAATTTTAGAGACAGGTTTAAGTGTAGAAGATAAGGTATGGTCCTTTACAACCTTTTATGGCCAGGCTTTTGGATTTAACAGATATATATATATATATATATATATATATATATATATATATATATCATAGCAGACATCTAGCCGACAACTTCTAGATTTTATCAGTATTATAAGACATAAGAAGCAAAATAGAAAAAGGAGTTAAGTTCATTGTTTAATTTTCGTTGAAAGAAGAAGATAGGCCTGTGCAAATTCATTGATTTTTGATATCTGTTTTACGTAATGTTTCTATTTGGTCACAGGATCTATTAATATATTATAACTTTCGTCCATATCACGTTAAAACACCGGTTTCCGTACGACACACCGTAATTAGGCAACATTGAGGCTGGTCATTACCTATATGAGTGATCACGTGAGATTACCTGATACTGTAAGCGTGGACATGCTGGTGGTTTAATAGATAGTGGCTCGGAATTGATAATTGTTTTATTCTATTATTAATTATGTTTGTTAAATGTTGTAAAGCAGCTGACACCCCTCTTGGGCTCCCAAATATGGAATGGTCTGTGGTCCGAAAAAGCTATACAAATAAAAATTAATAGCAGTCAAGAATTCGGACGGTCATTGACAGTCTAAGTGAAACGACTGTGTACGTCGGTCATTCACTTTGTCAAACTGTCTGCCTTCAGGCAGAGAGGAACCTGGACGAGGCTCCGCTGAAGGGTAGATCTCGGTTTTGTCCACATTAATTGGCCTTGTGTTGCAACTACCTCGGGCTTCTGCCCATGTGGGGAGGCCGTAAATATTTCGGATTGTCGTTGATGATTATTATCAGACTCTGCTTTCTGCGACTCTAACAACTTGAACTCTCCTCTTATTGTTGTTCTGTCTTATCTGTGCTTGTCTTGTTTGTATTTAATATCCATTAGCACAGATATTGTGCTGTAGGTACTTCAGCAGACATCATCTGGTATCGTACTGCCACCTCGTGGATGCAATAGATTGGCGACGAAGATATCAAGAATAAATTGTTAATATGGATGGTCAAGTTCCTATTTTAATTGGGTTCGTTATATCCATTTACGTGTTAATAATCTTGAGAAATGTATGAATTCATCTCTTCTCCTCTTGGCTATGAGCTAATTAGTGCGACTCGTATCACGAAATCATTATTAACTCCCTCATAAAAATATTCTTACAATCTAAGAATAATTTTTGGCTTCAAATAACCTGGAAAGGGTTGATAAGTCATATGAAACAAGTGAAAAGATAATTTTAGTATAATTATCTATATTATTATTTTTATTGTTTTTATGTCTCGAATTTATTTACTCTGCCTACTATATATATATATTATACTAGCAGTATAGCACGGCGTTGCTCGGGTGTAATGAAAGCTTTAAAACTAATCCATGGTCCTCGAGCTCAGACTCAGCCTAAAGAATATTTGTGTGAAGTTTGGTGAGAATCAGATAAAAATTGTGGATTTGTATAAAGGATATACAGATAAACAGACACACACACAAACATCTTGCCTTTCATATATATATATATATATATATATATATATGGTCGATTTTCTGAACTATTGTAAGAACTGCAACTTTGAAACTTCTGAATATAGTTTCTTATGTCTTTGTCTACGAGTGTATCAAATGTGATTCAAATCGGACCACTCTTTCTATAACCCGATCTTTTCGATTATCGATTTTCGATATTTATCGGGGATACCTCGACACAAAACCTAGCTAAGAACAATCGCAGACGCTTATAGTACAACTGTGTAAATTTTCAAGAAAATAAGTTCAGCCGTTTCGGAGTCTATAGGTAACGGACACACACACACATACACAGAGAGACAAAGTTCCATTTATAAATAAGTTTATATATATATATATATATATATATATATATAAGTAGCTTATATGATTACTTGTTCCAATATGTATTTTACCAAAACCAGTGAATTAATAACGCATTGGAAACAATTCCCAATTCACTTGGAAGGACACATGGAAATCTCCGACAACAAAGAATGATTGGAAAATAGATAGAAAAGATAAATCGATTTGCATTATTGAATATGCAAATATAGCACAAGTAAAAATTGATCTCCTAAATAAGAATCTGTTTCCTTGAGCACGAAACATATTGAATCTTCGACTTTTTGTCTGCGTAGCTTTTCATCTTTACCTTTGTATCTTTACATTAAAAATTGTATTTTTGTGTCTTTGTCGTTGTATCATTGTATCATTGTATATTTTTTCTTATTTCTACTTTTCTTATCATTTTATCTTTAGTTTTGGATTATTGCATCTTTTTGTATCGTTGTATCTTTGTATTTTTATTTTTGTATCATAGTATCTTCACACTAGTATCATTTTTTATCTACGTTTGTATCTTTAATTTTATATTCATTTTTAAAAATTGAATTCTTGTATCTTTATTTGTATGATTGTATAACTGCATGTTTTTTAATTTTGTATTTTTGTATCATTGTACATTTGTATCTTTATTTTTGTATCATTGTATCTTCATGATTGTATCATTTTATGTTTATACTTTGTATATTTATGATTGTATCATCGTCTTTTTGTCGCTTTATCTTCGTCAATCCAACTTGTATCTTCACCATTGTATCTCTGCATTTTTTAATATCTTTGCATGTTTACATTTGCATAATTATATGTTTACAAATGTATTACTGTAATTTGAACGTCCCTCTACGTAATTGTATTATTGTATCCTTATTTTTGTATCATTGTATCTTTGTATTTTTATTTTATATCATAGTATTCTCATCTGGTATCATTTTTTATTTACGTTTGTATCGTTTATATATATATATATTTAAAAAATTGTATTTTTGTTATATTTATTTGTATGATTGTATAACTAAATCTTTTTTTCTTGTTTTTGTCATTTTGTATTTTTGCATCTTTGTTTCTTTATTTTTGATCATTTTATCTTCACGATTTTATCATTTTATACTTAGGCTTGTATATTTACGATTATATCATCGTCTTTTTGCCGTTGTATCTTCGTAACTCACAATTGTATCTCTGGATATATTTTTGTATCTTTGCATCTTCATATTTGTATCATTATATCTTTACTTATCTCATACTAGCAGTATAACCCGGCGTTGCTCGGGTGTAATGAAAGCTTTAAAACTAATCCATGGTCCTGGAGCTCAGAAACTTTGGACGTTGGCACGAAAGTGGCTCGGAATTGATAATTGTTTTATTCTATTATTAATTATGTTTGTTAAATTTTGTAAAGCAGCTGACACCCCTCTTGGGCTCTCAAATATGGAATGGTCTGTGGTCCGACAAAGCTATACAAATAAAAATTAATAGCAGTCAAGAATTCGGACGGTCATTGACAGTCTAAGTGAAACGACTGTGTACGTCGGTCATTCACTTTGTCAAACTGTCTGCCTTCAGGCAGAGAGGAACCTGGACGAGGCTTCACTGAAGGGTAGATCTCGGTTTTGTCCACATTAATTGGCCTTGTGTCGCAACTGCCTCGGGATTCTGCCCATGTGGGGAGGCCGTAAATATTTCGGATTGTCATTGATGATTATTATCAGACTCTGCTTTCTGCGACTCTAACAACTTGAACTCTCCTCTTATTGTTGTTCTGTCTTATCTGTGCTTGTCTTGTTTGTATTTAATATCCATTAGCACAGATATTGTGCTGTAGGTACTTTAGCAGACATCATCTGGTATCGTACTGCCACCTCGTGGATGCAAAAGATTGGCGACGAAGATATCAAAAGTAAATTTGGCTACGTAGATTTGAAACAAATAAATGTATAATAACAGATTTGGCCTCAAAAGCTTGCAAACAGTTTTGCCGAAAAACATTCGTACAGAATTACAGACGAAGAGTTTGATGACAATTTTAAACTAATCAGGAACAGCAGCAAATTCATAAATGGAGGACTTCCAGAAATTTAAAAAGTTTTTTGAAACAACAAGAATTAGCACAAAAACGGCAAGAAAAGCAACTTGCTTTATTGATGGTAATTTTCTAAAAAAAAAAAAACTAGTCGAGTTAGACCAGATACATTTCTGAAGGATACTGTGTTTAAATCATTTAGAAATTTTACATATAAACCTGAAGAATGGGAAAAACCAGGATTTCACACGTCACTGTGAATTTTTGTTAAAGTGAAGAAGAAAGTTGATTTTAATTCTTAAATTCTATCCACTACAGCACTCGCAAGCTTTCAACAAGTCATGGACAAGATGCTAAGTGGTTTGGATTACGCTACGGCGTATGTCAACGATGTGTTAATTTACATGCTAGGTCACGTGAACGAGGTGTTTAAAAAATAAAGGATTACCGTTTTAAGCTTAGTATAGACAAGTGTGAGTTTTTTTTAACAAAACGTTAAGCATTTAGGTCAACTCCTTGATAAAAATATAGAAATCCGGATCCTGTCAAAACAAGTGCTATAAAAAACATACCAGCACCTACAAATATTGCATCCTTACAAGCATTATTATGATTGAAGAACTACTATAATAACTATATGTCTAACATGAATGTCCTCAGAGAACCTTTGAATAAATTGTTGAAAAAAGATAAAAAATGGGTATCGTCTGAAGAATGCGAGAAAGCAGTTCGGAAATTGAAAGAGGCTCTAATTTCTGATTTTTCTTTTAATCATCTCACCCCAAGCAAGGCATTCCACTGCCACTATTGCGCATGGGGCTACATAGGGGAAGGTAAAGAGAAGGAGTGGTTAGATATAGGGAATGTCAGGAGGAAGGTGACAGATGAGTAAGGATACCGATGATGAGGGTTGGGCAGATGGGAAGAGTGTTTTTTTTTAATCATCTCACCCCAAGCAAGGCATTCCACTGCCACTATTGCGCATGGGGCTACATAGGGGAAGGTAAAGAGAAGGAGTGGTTAGATATAGGGAATGTCAGGAGGAAGGTGATAGATGAGTAAGGATACCGATGATGAGGGTTGGGCAGATGGGAAGAGTGTTTTTTTTTTAATCATCTCACCCCAAGCAAGGCATTCCACTGCCACTATTGCGCATGGGGCTACATAGGGGAAGGTAAAGAGAAGGAGTGGTTAGATATAGGGAATGTCAGGAGGAAGGTGACAGATGAGTAAGGATACCGATGATGAGGGTTGGGCAGATGGGAAGAGTGTTTTTTTTAATCATCTCACCCCAAGCAAGGCATTCCACTGCCACTATTGCGCATGGGGCTACATAGGGGAAGGTAAAGAGAAGGAGTGGTTAGATATAGGGAATGTCAGGAGGAAGGTGATAGATGAGTAAGGATACCGATGATGAGGGTTGGGCAGATGGGAAGAGTGTTTTTTTTAATCATCTCACCCCAAGCAAGGCATTCCACTGCCACTATTGCGCATGGGGCTACATAGGGGAAGGTAAAGAGAAGGAGTGATTAGATATAGGGAATGTCAGGAGGAAGGTGACAGATGAGTAAGGATACCGATGATGAGGGTTGGGCAGATGGGAAGAGTGTTTTTTTTAATCATCTCACCCCAAGCAAGGCATTCCACTGCCACTATTGCGCATGGGGCTACATAGGGGAAGGTAAAGAGAAGGAGTGGTTAGATATAGGGAATGTCAGGAGGAAGGTGATAGATGAGTAAGGATACCGATGATGAGGGTTGGGCAGATGGGAAGAGTGTTTTTTTTTAATCATCTCACCCCAAGCAAGGCATTCCACTGCCACTATTGCGCATGGGGCTACATAGGGGAAGGTAAAGAGAAGGAGTGATTAGATATAGGGAATGTCAGGAGGAAGGTGACAGATGAGTAAGGATACCGATGATGAGGGTTGGGCAGATGGGAAGAGTGTTTGATAGAATAGGAGCAGGTTAGTGTGTTAGGAGGTGTCTATTGACCTTACATTTAAACTCCTGGAGATTGTAGCCGTCGAGGAAGCAATCGTGTGGAAGGGAATTCCACAGTCGGGAAGTGCGAGGAAAGAAACTGTTGGAGTAGAAGTTGCGGTTGCATTTTATCGGTTTCACTATAAAAGGGTGGGATCTAGTTATCTAGTTACTAATCTAGTATCTCGTGCAAATTCGTATTTAGGGGGCACCAGTGATCTCTCATTAACGCATTTTGCCCCTAGCAAGGAAATATATGTAGCAACTTACGCTAGTAACCTTGGGTTAGGGGTCGTATTGTTTTATAAACAAACTGATAGAAAACTATCTAATGATAAAAACGCTGTTTATCATGTCACAAGGACGCTTCTGCCAGTGAAACAAAAATAGTACCAAATCGAAAAACATGGTTTAGCAATGGTTTTTGCTGTAAAACCTTTCACAAGTATATTCAAGTATATTCAATGCAGACAGTTTAGTTTTCAAACAGACCAACACCCGTTGGTGACAATTTTTGGGTCGAAGAAAGTTATTCTAACTCACACTACAAACAAACTGAAAAGATGGGTGACTATTTTACTCAACTGTTCCTTTAAAATGGAGTATTAACCTTAAAATATATAACGCATGCAGACATTATCAAGATTAATTCTGAGAATGACAGAACAACTGGAAGAAAGTTATAGTTTTATTGGTTTGTGAATCAAAAACAAATAAACATTATGTACAAAACCTAGAGCGAATTACCTGTCACATTTGACGAAATTAGTAATAAAGTGAAGTTTGACAAGTTCGTAATACCCAAAAAGAAAGAGTTATTAGAAAAAATAGGGAAAATATTTTTTTAATTTGTCATTGTACGTTGAACCGGTGGTAATTTTGGCAGTATGAACAAAAAGAACATTACGAGGTTTCCATATAGGACACCCGGGCATTTTACGTATGAAAGCGCTTATGCGAAGTTTCATATATTGGAACAAATTAGATAAAGACGTTGAAAGCTTGGTAAAAAAATGCAAAAATTGCCATAAGGTGTAGCCCATGACTAAAGACAGGCAAGCATTGGTCTAGGTTGTACATTGATTATGTGTAGCTAATAAGAGGTATATAATATTTTGTTGTGGTGGATATGGCAAGGTATGTTCAGACAAAAATCGCCGACAACAAAAATCACAATGGAATTTCTACACGATTTGTTTGCAAGATTTGGTATACACGGTACGATCGTATCGGACAACAGAACGCAATTCTCATCAAGGGAATTCGCAAACTTTTTAAAAAATGCATACTGTGACTCATTTGGTATCCGCGCCGTATCATCCAAGATCTAACATGTTGGTAGAACGATTTATAGACGTTTTTAGACGGGCAATAAGAAAGGTGGAAAGTATAGAAACAAGAAATGAGGAACTACATAATTTTTTTATCTGTCTATCGTATCACACCAAACGCAAACTCTAATTCAGGACTGTCTCCTGCAGAGTTAATTTTTGAAAGAAAGATCAAATCAGTTTTCGATGAACTGAAATCAAATAAAAGGAGGAATTATGAAGGACAGAACTAAGTGACTAAGAGTTTATTTTAAAAATTACAAACTCAGTAAAAAGTCATGGGAAGAAAGCATTATAGACAAACGAATGATGTAATTCATAAGACATCCAAGATTAATTATAAGGAGACAAGTAAACCAAATAAAAAAGGTACACTATTGAACAGCGTAGAGAAGAACCCATGGAAGAAATATACGACCTGTTTGGTGTGTTGATGCCTCCAAAGGTTCAACAAGGACGCTTAGGAAAGCGAAAATGAAGAGCTACGGGAACGATTAAGATCGATCCAAAAAGAAAAAATATCTCGTCTAAAGAACTAAACATTTCAGTGGGGAAGTGTTGTAGAGCATCTGACACCCCTCTAGCGCTCTCAGAGATGGAATGGTCTGTGAACCGAAATAGCTATATAAATGAAGATTAATAGCAGTAAAGAATTAGGAGTGTCATTGACGATTATTATCAGACTGTGCTCTCTGCGACTCTAACACCTTAATCTCTCCTCTCTTTCTAATTATTGTTGTTTTGTCTTATCTGTATTTGTCTTGTTTGTACTTAATATCCATCATCACGGATACTGTGCTGTACATACTTCGGCACAAATCATCTGGTATAGTACTGCCTCGTTAACCAAATAAAATTTATGGTAAGACCGAATGTTCTGTCCATCTCATAACTTTTATTACAATTTAGTGTTATAATTGTTCTATTTTATTATTATTGTTAAACTCTTATTAATAAGATTACGGCAAGAACTAATCTTCAAACCTCACAGAGCTTCTGTTACAGTCTATTGTTATAATTGTTCTATTTTATGATTAGTCATTGTTATTTTGCTAATAAGAATATACGATAGGAATGAATATATAATATTTTAACTGAAGGATGTTACAAAATCAGCAATCATTATTAACAATGTCTGACAAGTTTCAAAATTAAATATAGATTTATTTTGAATTCCTGTTCTTTACTTTATATCGAATCAATGACACCAGTGAAATGCAGAGGCGACACGCAATGCAGCTCAAACAGTCAATCTAGGGAAACGCTGAAGCATTACAAATTTACACAAACAGCCTGGCGCAGCAAATTATATTAATGCTTATCTCATAATTTTTGCTAGGTACCATAGCTATAAACTACCATAACCTGTATTTTCCCTCCGTCAATTATCCTGTTTTCAGATCGAGGCAAAAAAAGAAAAGAAAAGAAAATGGTGAAGTGATATAAATATTAATGTTGACTGAGATCTCGAAATAAGAGAACCATGAAAACTGTGTGCTCATCATAAATATTGATAAATGTGAGGCGGCGGATAAACAGACGTTAGTCTAGCGATTGAGATGATGAAAGATTTTGGTCCCAGAAGGGAGAGAAATAAACGAAGAAGAGATAATATGGGTTTTATGCTGTGAATTGATGATGCTTATTGAGCGTGGATATAGTCTTATTGTGCAATAACACAAAGACACACAAATATCGACACACAAACATATAAAACAATTTGGTAACGGTATACTTACAATACAATTTTAATTTTTCCTTCTGCGTGAACACTTCGCAGCACCTGCCATTTAGAGTTAAGAAAAAAAGAATCCACTTACCTGAAATTAAGAAAAAAAGCAAAAATAATTTTTTGACTCAATAATACAAAAATAAGGGAAAACTTTTTTCTGAAAACAAAACAATAATAATAATAATAATAATAATAATAATAATAATAATAATAATAATAATAATTACTTTATTTTTAAACACGTCTCGAAAAACCCACCGAGTATAGACTCGGAGGGGAAAAAATGGAAATAAAAGAAGAAACAAACTAAGCACCTGAACATACGTCAAAGTACTCGTTTGAAAGAAAAAAACACCTGAGACGAGAACCCTAACACTGAAGCGCTCAATACAACAGTAGAGTAAACCAGTAAGAATAAAGCTAACCTAGAGCCAACGGACCTACTTAGGTTTCACCTAACGGATCGTCAGGGCAAGTCGTCAGGGCAAGTCGTCAGAGCAAATCGTCAGGACAAGTCGGCTTGCCCTGACAATCCATTAGGTGAAACCTAGGTAGGTTCGTTGGCTCTAGATTAGATTTATTCTTATATATATATATATATGTTATTATTATTATTATTATTATTATTATGTCATTTTTCATCATATTTCGATTTCTGCTTTGGTCTCACTACCAAACAAGTCTGCGGGGAGACCTAAGGCAGGTCGTGGCGTGTTGTTATGGCTCCATTTCATGTTTTTCTATCTTCCCTATCATCCCTAGCATTACATAGATAAAGTTTTCCTTAGTGTGTGGGCTGTACTTAATAAGACATTTTTTTGTATATCTCTTAAGCTGGGGTTTCCAGGGATTCTTTCAATGTGTTGTTTTGTTCCATTTTTTATCATTCCAAGTGCACCTACTATCACCGGCACAACTCTTGTTTTCAATTTCCACATTTTTTCTATTTCAATTTCCAGGTCTTTATATTTTGACAGTTTTTCAAATTCCTTGATTGCTATGTTACAATCCGCTGGACAAGCCATATCAATTAATAGACAAGTTTTCTCCTTCTGGTTTTTAATAATAATGTCTGGCCTGTTTGCTTCAATTTTTCTGTCTGTGTAGATGGTGTAATCCCATAGAATGGTTACATCTTCTATTTCTGTAACCAGTGCTGGGTGATGTTCATACCAGTGTTTGCCTACAGCTTTTCCATAATGTTTGCATATTGCCCAATGTAAATATTGCCCAACTCTATCGTGGCGATTTTTATATTCATTTGGAGCAGGCACAGAACAGCCTGAGATTAGGTGGTCTATTGTTTCTTGGTGTTTATCACAAAACCTGCATTTTGGATCCATATTATTATGCATAAAATTTGCCTGAAAGTTTCTAGTGAAAAGACTTTATTATTATTATTAAGTCATTTTTCATCATATTTCGATTTCTGCTTTGGTCTCACTACCAACCAAGTCTGCGGGGAGACCTAAGGCAGGTAGTGGCGTGTTGTTATGGCTCCATTTCATGTTTTTCTATCTTCCCTATCATCCCCAGCATTACATAGATAAAGTTTTCCTTAGTGTGTGGGCTGTACTTAATAAGACAATTTTTGTATATCTCTTAAGCTGGGGTTTCCAGGGATTCTTTCAATGTGTTGTTTTGTTCCATTTTTTATCATTCCAAGTGCACCTACTATCACTGGCACAACTCTTGTTTTCAATTTCCACATTTTTTCTATTTCAATTTCCAGGTCTTTATATTTTGACAGTTTTTCAAATTCCTTGATTGCTATGTTACAATCCGCTGGACAAGCCATATCAATTAATAGACAAGTTTTCTCCTGGTTTTTAATAATAATGTCTGGCCTGTTTGCTTCAATTTTTCTGTCTGTGTAGATGGTGTAATCCCATAGAATGGTTACATCTTCTATTTCTGTAACCAGTGCTGGGTGATGTTCATACCAGTGTTTGCCTACAGCTTTTCCATAATGTTTGCATATTGCCCAATGTAAATATTGCCCAACTCTATCGTGGCGATTTTTATATTCGTTTGGGACAAGCACAGAACAGCCTGAGATTAGGTGGTCTATTGTTTCTTGGTGTTTATCACAAAACCTGCATTTTGGATCCATATTATTATACATAATATTTGCCTGAAAGTTTCTCGTGAAAAGACTTTGGTCTTGTGCTGCAAGAATAAAGCCTTCAGTTTCGGGCTTTAATCCAGATGCACGTAACCATCGATGAGTATTAACTTTGTCAACATTGGATTTATTGGCACGTACTGGATATTGGCCATGCAGAGGTTTGTCTTGCCAGCGCTGTTTCATCTGTTCAAGACCTTTATCTTTGGCTTTCATTTTCATATTCTTTGCCGCAATAGTCGGCTCTTGGCTTCCGTTCTGCTTTTCTACATAATCTACTAACTGTAAATCTTGTTTGAATTAATTGCCTTCTTTTATTATTGAATATTTTTTCTTTCTTTCTTCATGTTGCCTTACTAATTGTAACATCCAATCCTTTGTTGTTTCTATGTATGTTAGTAAGCCAATAGTTGTTGTCTTGTATGACAATTCCAGCTGAATAAGACCTCTTCCACCTTCTTTACGGGGTATGTATAGACGGTCTACATCAGCCTTTGGATGATGCATCTTATGCTTAGAAAGAAGCTTTCTTGTTTTAGCATCCATTCGCCTGATGTCGTTTAGAGTCCAGTTTAAGATGTTAAAGCTATATTGGACAACTGGGATTGCAAGGCTATTAATGGCCATAATTCTGTTCTGTGAATTTAATTCAGTTTTTAATATCATTCGTAGCCTTCTATAGTACTCTTTACGCACTATTTCTTTCATTTTTTTATGGTGAATGTTTTCGCTCTCATTTACACCTATAAGCTTCTTCTGGTTTCAATTCTTTTATTGTTACAGCAGGGTTTAGGCTAATTGAAGATGTTTCTTGTATTGATCCACGTAAAACTGTAGCTTTAGCACATTTATTCAAATTAAATTTCATTCCAATGTCTTCGCTGAAGCATTTTACAGTTTGCAGAAGACCTTCCAGTTCATTATCATTCTTAGCATATAACTTCAAGTCATCCATGTAAAATAGATGGCTTATTTTCTTTTGTCCTATTTTATAACCACATTCAGTCTTATTAAGTTGACTGGTTAGTGCTATTAATGATATGCAGAATAGTAAGGGAGATAAAGAATCACCTTGAAATATACCTCTTTTGATGTTTATTTCATCAGACTTATAGGTTCCATTTATATGATTTGAGGTAAAGGGTTGTTTTCCATATAGACATGCACCGTTTGATGAAATTGATGATGACGGGTGATATTATTATTATTATTATTATTATTATTACTTCAGAACATGTACAAAATACGAACTGCTACAAAATTGTACATCTTGTTTCGACATTAAAAGATCAATGTTTCATCAGGGAGTTAATAATGATGACAATTAAACGTTTATTAAAACTACTGCAGGGTATAACATTATTTCATAATATAGCTAAATTGTTCAGTGTAGTTTCTCTTTAAAATAAATGAAGGTCATATTTGATGGCAAAAATATTTGTTAATATGCTTGTAACATGCATCTTGTCAATATGAATATTAAAAGGCTGTGCAGGAGGGATTTCACTGATCACCAGAATAAAATTGCTACGCTATGAATTTGAACCTAAACTTAATCTTTATACTTATATTTGTGTCTGATATTTTAAAAGGGTTTTTGGCATCTTTCATGTGGGTAAAGTGATTTTCTATCTATTGTGTCAGTCATATTTTTCCCTTAGTTCTTCAACAAGCTTGAATTACAGAAGAGGATATTAAATTTGCACTAAAAAAAGCACACAATTGGAAATTTCCAGGTATAGATAAAATTCCTAACTTTTGGCTATATTATTTAAATACAGCACATAAAAAAACTAGCCAAAGAACTTCAATAAATGGGTAACAATCTCACTAAAATTCCTGCATGGATGACCAAAGGAATTACATTTTTTCTACCCAAGAATAGTGACACAAACACCCCGAAAAACTACAGACCAATTACATGCCTCCCGACAACATATAAACTATTAACATTTTAACAAAACAGACATATTTATTTTTGGAAAGAAATGACATGTTACCGCTTGAACAAAAAGGGTGTAAATGTGGCTGTTACGGATGTAAAGACCAATTGGTTATTAACAGAATTATCCTGGAAAACTGCTACAGTACAAAGAAAAATCTTGATAGATTCTCGTAAGGCATTCGATAGTGTGCCACATTTTAAAGACTTTAAATATATACAAGATATCGCCCGTCATCATCAATTTCATCAAACAGTGCATGTCTATATGAAAAACAACCCTTTACCTCAATCATATAAATGGAACCTATAAGTCTGATGAAATAAACATCAAAAGAGGTATATTTCAAGGTGATTCTTTGTCTCCATTAGTATTCTGCATATCATTAATAGCACTAACCAGTCAACTTAATAAGACAGAATGTGGTTATAATAATAGGCCAAAAGAAAATAAGCCATCTATTTTACATGGATGACTTGAAGTTGTATGCTAAGAATGATAATGAGCTGGAAGGTCTTCTGCAAACTGTAAATTGCTTTAGCAAAGACATTAGAATGAAATTCAATTTGAATAAACGTGCTAAAGCTACAGTTTTACGTGGATCACTACAAGAAACATTCTCAATCATCTTAGACCCTGCTGTAACAATAAAAGAATTAAAGCCAGAAGAAGCTTATAAATACGTAGGTGTAAATGAGAGTGAAAAAATTCACCATAAAAAATGAAAGAAATAGTGCGTAAAGAGTACTACAGAAGGCTACGACTGATATCAAAAACTGAATTGAATTCTCAGAACAGAATTATGGCCATTAATAGCCTTGCAATCCCAGTTGTCCATTACAGTTTCAACATCTTAAGCTGGACTCTTCCCGCAGACTTGGTTGGTAGTGCAACCATAGCAGAAATAAACATATGATAAAAAATGAAATAATAATAATAATAATAATAATAATAATAATAATAATAATAATAATATTTGTGCCAGTGATAGTAGGTGCACTTGGAATGATAAAAAATGGAACAAAACAACACATTGAAAGAATCCCTGGAAACCCCAGCTTAAGAGATATACAAAAAATTGTCTTATTAAGTACAGCCCACACACTAAGGAAAACTTTATCTATGTAATGCTAGGGATGATAGGGAAGATAGAAAAACATGAAATGGAGTCATAACAACACGCCACGACCTGCCTTAGGTCTCCCCGCAGACTTGGTTGGTAGTGAGACCAAAGTAGAAATCGAAATATGATGAAAAAATGACAACATAATAATAATAATAAAACTGATGACAATACTACTCCACATTTTTTATTTCGTTTTCGTTTGGCATTTCATGATAGACAACTCCCTTCATGTCCAAACAAACACAGAGCAGAAATCTTTTTGGGTGCCATCTTTGGTTGTGATTTGTTCCCTTTTTCAGTCTTTCCTGACGATTGATGTTTAAATTGGATAATATTAGAAAAATTAGTTTTCATCACTGAATGTATGGTCATTACGAAAAGAAAACCCCAAAATGCCAACTACAGGTCGGAGAACCTAAAACAAAAGAAGTAAAGAAATTTAAATATCTGGGAAGTGTTCTGACAGAAGATGGGAAGTACGAGACCGAGATCAAAAGATGCATTGGCATAACCAAGAATTCATTTCAAAAGACAACAAGTGGAACTAATATACAATAAAATCTCATTGAAAACAAAGAAAAGAATGCTGGATATGTGATATATGTTCTTCTGTATGGAATTGAACGTTGGACGATCTCATCAAGGATGAAAGAGAGGCTGGGACAGTATAAATGTGGTTTTACCGAAGGAAGCTGAGGATACTATGGACTGAGCACGTGAGCAGCGATTAGATAATGGAGAGGACGCAAACCAGAAAAAAAAACTCCTAAAATCTCTCAGGAAGAGAGAGATGGGGTTTCTGCGACACGTAATGAGGGAGAAAGGCCTGAAGAATCTAATACTCACAGGATGGATAGAAGGAAAGAGAGACAGGGGAAATCAGCGCTAGATATGCCTGAGCAAATGGATGGTGGAGCGGGGTTTGGGAGAGATATCAAAAGTAAAAAATATTCAGAGCAACAAGAAATAGAGCCAAGTGAAAATCCATGATCGCCTACCTCCTGAAGGGACACAGTAGATGATGAAGTAGAAACTTTAATAATTTAATGCAGACCCAATGTTTAAATTACTAATAATCACCCAACACAAGGCTAGAGATGCAATCAAGGTAGAGATAAAGCAATATCAGCCAGCCGTGGTATTCTTAAATTGTAAACAGCTACACCTGTCGCAAAAAGTATTCGGAACATTTATTTCTATAGTTATTAGTATCCTTTAACAAAAGGTCAAGACAAAGTGAAATCGCTGAATGAAAATAAAATGATTTTTAGAAAAAGACCACAAGACAATGTACCATACTAGTGTAGAATCACTTCTACATGCATGTACATACTTATACACATATCGCCATGTATGCACGCGCACACACATATACGCACATACTCTTACATTTGTACCGAACGTGAAAACTCTTTTTCCCGCTCTTCATTCAGAAATATATAAGCTGATGTTCACACGTATGTAGACAGTTGGAATCTGTTTTTCGGAGCTAACAGTCCGAATGCCGTTTTTCCTTTCCAACTCACATACTGCGCTAATTGCGTTCAGCAATTAGTTACACCAAAAATATTTCTCTCTCTTACAAGCATACTTCACTACATATATAGTTATATTCAACTACTGATTAGTACAAACATCATATTTCCTTTTTTCAGAAACTCTTCCAGTATGAACATTGATGCATTTTCTTCAACATCCAAGAGTGAACTTTCTCCACTAAATCTTGCATGCACAAAATAATCATTCCTGTAACTTTGTTTAATACATTGTTATTATTCTTGCTATATTGTTCTCTAAGTTATTTTTAATATTAATGTGGTGGATTGGACAACCAGTCTAATTTATAATGGTGACTTTACTTTCGAATTACTACCATCTTGTCGAGTCCACAACACTAGCTATAAATCTAACCAGTACCCAGAAAAGACACAGACGAACTAGACAAAGTAGCGAGTACACAGGAAAGACGCCTGTTAGACTGTTCACCTCCCCGCCTCAGCTCCGCCCCATCTCAACTTTGCTGACTGATAGCAGTAGGTTACAACCCAAAAATAAAATCTGGTTTACTGCTGAAAATTAATCTTCTTATTTTCAGTCATGGGTAATATACGGCATAAAATAACCCATATTTTGATATACCGTTAAACAAATTCACCCAAACCTAACTCAATCTTATAGATGAAAACAATTATAATAAATTATATTAATTCTGATTATGACTTATGTTTATATAACATGAAAATATCAGTTGTCAAAGTGTCGTGGAGGAGTTTTCGCACTGAAGGTTATAATCGTGCTATGTCGGTTGCTAATCGACTTAACGTACCCAAAATGTTAGGAACTTGGTAATCTTCCATTGAAAGCTGACTCCTTAGTATTCGGCTAACTGCCGACTAATATCAACTACCTAGTAATTCTACTGGACTCCAGTAGAAGTCTAAAGAACTCCTATGAACTTCCCAAGAACTTCCTGTTAACTCTTATTAACATAGGAGGGAGAGTCCATTATCTGAGAAATAGGTGTGTTTTCCTATAACACAAAGTTAAGCAACATCGAGCTTGGTCATTATATAGATGGGTAATCAACTGGAAATTGTTGCAAGCTTGAATGTGTTAATTGTTAATGGGAGAGGCGAGTTCCGACCTCCGTTGAGTTCATTATCTTCACTTACGGGCTAATACTGTTGAAAAATGTATGAATTCACCTTTTCTTTTCAGCCATGGGTTAAATAGTAACACTTGGGTCATCAAACTGTCATTATCTCCGAAAAAAATCTTACAATGTAAAAATACTTTCTGGCAAAGCGTAGATAAGCTGCAGAAAACTAATCAATAATTGTAGCAATATCAGTTCGCTGAGGTTTTGTTAAATTGATAAACAGCTGAACTTGTCACAAAAATGGATCCGGAACATTTGTTTTCGACCGATGTTTGTTAGTATCCTTCAACGAGTGGTTCAGATAATGTTAGATCGCTGAATGAAGATAAAATGCTTTTTTAGACGAAGACGGCAGAACAAAGAAAGCATATGATCAGGTAACTGGAGAAACGCAGAGAGAGACGAAATCTTATATAGGCGGACCGATAGTACATTAGAGTTCAGTACTCTTTGTTCATTTCAAACGGAAATTTTTATGCTTCTTAATATTTTGCTTAGCTTTTGAAAAGCATTTTTCATTTTTCTTCGTATTCCAGTGTCGCATTATATATTTTTCTGTTAAAACACATCCGAGATTTTTAAGTTTGTTTTTGGTTTATTTGCTTGACTTTGTGTGTTCAATTTGTAATTCGCATCTTGAACTGTTCATTTTCCTGTGAACCATATATATAAGCGAGTGGCCGAGTGGATAGAACGTTTGCTTTTTGACCATGAAGACCAGATTCGATTTGCCAGGAAGGTGATTTCTTGATGCCATTGATCCTAGCATGTATCATTTTTGGAAAGTGCCTGAAAACCATACCACGGGTTTGTGGCTGAAATTGATAGACAACCTTGTAAGTGAAATTGAGTCGATGACTCCTATTGAGAAGCTGTCAATAGTTGTGCCAGCTCGAAGTCACAATTCATCGTGACCGAGGGTTTGAACGTTTTGCTCTTGTTCAGATTTTGACTTTTTCACACCGGATAACGCGCTCTCACCCAGAAACTGTAACTAAGTTCCACTCAGCTTAGTAGGCTCTGCGGGATTTTTTTACAAACACAAGTTTGCCTGAGCAAGCGTCTGCTATGAGGATTAACTATCAACCTATGTAGACAGGCATCCTTGGATACGAATGGCCAACCATACATGCATGCATACATATCCATCAATTAAGTACGAAATCTAAACCATTATTAAAAGAGGTCTATTTTGTTATTTATCTTATAAAATGGGTTCATGCCTTTTCCGAGGGAATGAACAAAAAAGAATCGAACAGAATTTCAACTCCATACGGTGATTTTCACTTCTAAATTTTTTATTTGGATAGTCTAACACAGATGCCCATAAAATCAGTAAAAAAATTAGTATAAATATAAGTTAAAAAATTATACTGACATAAGGAAACATTATTCCGACATAGGAAAATTAATTATATAGACATAAATAATAAAAAAAAATTATACCGACATAAGTTAAAAATGAATTATAATAATTCCTCCAAATTAGATTCTCGACTTTTCCATATCTTTATTAATCTTGTTATTACTTTATCCTAATCTCATAACCGTTAATATTTGGATGATAATGAATAGATCTGCGCGATGTAATTTCTTTTAATGACATCAACAGAAACTGTTGCATAAAAATTGTTCTATACGAAAATTAGTCGCTGATTGGTACGCACCACGACAGCGCCAAAATCGACGTTTACAATTCCAGTCAATTTCGATTCGTGGTTATAGACTGCAAATTATATAAAATATTAAGGCTTGTGCTAAATTGTGAGCAATTGAAAGACTTTAACGGTCAGTTAAAAGCAGCAGTTGATGCTCAGTTAGCCATTTCGAAATGGATAGAACATTTGCGATTGGTTCTTGTCGGGTGGCGATCAACATTCTTTTTAATCATTTTACCCCAAGCAACATTTTGTAACATTTGCAAATAAATTATACAGGTGTATACGTCAGTTTTTTTTTCCAGGAAGGGTGACTTAAGTCGAAAAACGACTTAAGTCGAATTTACTTACCTCCGAATTTACTTGTCACTAGGCTAAACGAAAAATAATTATTCCCATTTTTGTACTTCATTTATAAATGTATTTTTTATAATATATATACATATATATATACTTCATTTATAAATGTATTTTTTATAATATATATACATATATATATACTTCATTTATAAATATATTTTTTATAATATATATACATATATATATACTTCATTTATAAATATATTTTTTATAATATATATACATATATATATACTTCATTTATAAATATGTTTTTTATAATATATATACATATATATATACTTCATTTATAAATATATTTTTTATAATATATATACATATATATACTTCATTTATAAATATATTTTTTATAATATATATACATATATATATACTTCATTTATAAATATATTTTTTATAATATATATACATATATATATACTTCATTTATAAATATATTTTTATAATATATATACATATATATATACTTCATTTATAAATATATTTTTATAATATATATACATATATATACTTCATTTATAAATATATTTTTTATAATATATATACATATATATATACTTCATTTATAAATATATTTTTTATAATATATATACATATATATATACTTCATTTATAAATATATTTTTTATAATATATATACATATATATATACTTCATTTATAAATATATTTTTTATAATATATATACATATATATACTTCATTTATAAATATATTTTTTATAATATATATACATATATATACTTCATTTATAAATGTATGTTTTATAATATATATATATCCTTACAGTAAATCGCGGACATTTTATTTGTGAATGTGGTTTGCTCTAAGAAATTATAATATAAAATGATTTTGTAAAGGTTAAATAACAAATACTGCTATTCAAATTATTTTGTGATAGTAGAAAAGAAACTATGTTAAATTTTCTAATATTTAGATTCAATTTATTTTATTTAGATTGTGGATGAAGATGGTCAGCATCAACAACTGATTCTGGCTGTCGTTGTTGCTCAATACGCTTTTGGGATTCTTTTTTTTCTTCAAGGATTACAACTTCAGTTTTTGTGGCGGACAAACTTAAAATCAAATAAAATGACTTAAACATGATTTTTATTTTTCCGTATATTTATTGATTTGGTTGGTTGTTTTGTTTTTTAGGCAAATCAACACCTTGGTGGGTCATTTATAAATATGTGTGTGTATGTGTGTGCATGTGTGCATGTGTGTGTGAGTGTGTGTGTGCGTGTGTGTGAGTATGTGTGAGTGCGTGTGTGCGCGTGTGTGAGTGTTTGTGACTGTGTGTGTATGTGTGTGTGTGCGTGCGTGTGTGTATGTGTGTATGAGTGTGTGTGTGTGCATGCGTGTCTGTATGTGTGTGTGTGTTTCTGTTTGTGTATAACTGAGAACCGAAAAAACATCAGGCATGCTGACCGTATTTCTTCTATACATAGCATCATTAAAACTTATATATATATATATATATATATATATATATATATATATATATTGCCCTTTCATGTAATGCACGCGTTGTTTCATATAAGTTTTCAATCTTTCTGGGTAAGAAAACCATAATATATATATATATATACTAGCATTATAGCCCGGCGTTTCTCGGGTGTAATGAAAGCATTAAAACTAATCCATGGTCCTGGAGCTCAGACTCTTTGGACGTTGCCACGAAAGATTAAAAAGCAATAGTTGTTTCCAGTTAAAGCGAAACCGTAGACTGAAAAAAAATGAATGGATGTAAGTCAAATTTTGATTTCCTGGTATCGATATGAAATAAGACTTTTTCGTTGTAAACTGAATTTTGAAAGCTAAATAAGTCCTCTGAGTAAATAGTATAATGGCTGAGACTAAGAACTACAATTATAACTACTTAAACCCGAAGCAAAAACTAAAATAAAAGGGCTGAAAAAATACAGACATACAGGCAGATAAACAGACACACACAAACATATTGCCTTATATATATATATATATTATCGATTTTAAGCACTATTTTAAGAACTGCAACCTTGAAACTTCTGAATATCGTTTCTTATGTCTTTTTCTATGAGTGTATCAAATTTGATTAAAATCGGACCCCTCCTTCTATTACCCGATTTTTTCGATTATCGATTTTCGATATTTATCGGGGGTACCTCGACACAAACCCTAACTAAAAGCACTCGCAGACACTTATAGTACAACTGTGTAAATTTCCAAGAAAATCGTTTCAGCCGTTTCGGAGTAATGGATACGCACACACACACACCGACACACACACATACACACACAGACAAAGTTCCATTTATAAATAAGTTTAGATAAGGAAGGTGCAAAAGTATTTGCCGATTTAAAATTTTATCTTGAAAATGAAAAACTGTATGTTTTTGAAAATCTTTATTCATAAAAATAACAACCTTTGCTTTCTATATCTTGATTCCCTCTGTCAACGAGCTTATAAATGCTTCGCTCGTAAAATTCTTTAGGTTTTGATGTGAAATATGAATCTAACTCATGTTCAATCTCCTCTCGTGATGTTAACCTAAGGCCATTTAAATGGTTTTGTAATCCTCGAAATAAGTGATAATCCGAGGGAGATAGCTAAGGAGAATATGCAGGATGGGGTAAGATGGCACTTCTCATCACCTGTGACCAAAATTGTGTCTAAAGGTGTCATGAAAACAAAGATTTGCAACAAGAAACACATTGTCGCAGGTTCTCTGGAGACAGTTCGTGTGGGACCCATTTTCCGAATATGGAAACCTTTCTTTTCAGTTGGCGTGACGCATTAAATTGGTGTACAAGTTCTCTAGAGGTCACCGTAGGGTTATGAGTAACAGCGGCATTCAAAACATCTGAATCAAGTGTTTTTGGGCGACCACCTCTAGCCTCATCTTTCAAGCTGAAATTTTCTTTCCGATAACAGGAAAACCACCACCTACAACTTATTTCTTTCACTGCGTCAGTTCCATAAGCATCATGAATAGATCGTGCTGCTGCATTTGCATTGAAACCTCTGTGAACCTCATAAAGTAGAGCATATCTAATGTGTTCTTTAGATGGAAAGAACATGGGTGAGAATATTGCAAAAAATATGAATGATGCTTTAATAATCTGAAAGAAAAAGTTATAAATTAATCATGGTGATATGTTTAAGTAATAACAATATGCATAAAATAAATTAAAATGATTTAAAACGCCCGTTTTACAAACCGGCAAAACATTTGCACCGACCTGGTATATATATATATATTTTTAAACGTGTTATTTTGCTACCCAGGTTTGTAACATGAGTGGTGTCTTTAGGCGATTTTTAATAACTGATTCTACTGTTTACCGTTTTTCTTTTTAAGAACGCTCTTGTAACGGTGTTTAATTTAAACGTTCAATTGGCAGGGAGTTTATAAACGCACAGTTTTTAAATTAAAACGGATTATGGTGTTTTCATCTATGGTTGTATGAACCTAAGTGGTAGTTCTTAGTGTGGATGCATAAATCATATTTTCCGTTCTCTCATTTAACAGTTCATCTTTATTTGGGAATAACCTAATTTATAATTTTCTTCTTGGCACAGTCTACAGATTTTTCCTCGTTGTAAGGCTTGGCTCTTTTCACAATGCTCCAAGTTATGTCTGGGTGTTTTTCATTTTTTGATTTCAATTTTCACGTGGTAAGACAATTTTGTATTGTTTTTAATTTTTCTATTTGAAATGTAGATCTGTGATTAAACCACCTTGTCTTAAAGGTGTCTTTGGTTGAGCCCAAATATATTTTGTTTTGGCCATCTGGGTCATGTACCTTTGCTTTGTAATATATATATATATATATATATATATATATATATATATATATATATATCACACGCTAAAAGTTTGCCTTTTTCTACCGAGCGCCCATAGAGGTTGACGCCAATTTGGTTGCGTTTCAATACTGGATAAAAAGCAATCGGATGTCTAACCGTACTGATGAGCTGTGATACAACGAAACAGATCTGTCTGTGAATGACTATATATATATATGCCAGAGTTGCTGTTCCTGGAGCCTCACTTGTTGCGCAATGTGTTGATTTGTATGCGGGTCACTTGCTTACTGAAGTGTCACATATGGCACAAATATAAAAAGTGAATGAGTTTGTCGGATTCTCACAGGTCAAAATCGACGAGAGAGTCCATCATATATATATACGTTGAAACAAACATATGATTGGCGAGGACATATATTAAAAAATAATGTACATGTCCTAAAACATAATTTATAATAAATATTCACAGCTCTATGCATCATATATCGACCACTGTTTTAAATTAATGTTTTGGACGGAAAAAATTCTTTCTTCGTTCTGTACCCACTCGGATATATATATATATATATATATATATATATATATATATATATATATATTGTCGCACGCCGATTAAGCACTATGGAGAAATTCTCGACTTAAAAAACAGTAACTACTCATGCATTTACACATCGTTCATTCAGTAATGAATTTGAACACTCTCGGCTACTGGCGTGTGTTTACATTGTCTATAACACGATCGGGATTTAATCCTGGCTAGAAGCAATCGGATGTTAAATGTACTGATGAGCTGTGACACAGTGAAGCAGAACTGTCTGCTGATTACAATATATAGCTTATTAGTTCTGTTTGTTTTTAAACAATACCCGTTAATCTAAACGCCTTTTACAAATTGAAGTGCAGTACTAGATAGCCGGTAGATTTCATTATTTTAATGTCGACATGTATAGATATAACCATAAGTTCTATGCTAAAGTTTCATTTCTCGCTTGTGGAATTTGCTTCCGAAGTTTTAATTTTTAAAAAATTAAATGCAATGTGAATCGTTATCTTTTGTCTACTTGTTTTTTTTTTGTTGTCTTTTGCCTAATATATTTTTCTTTTTCATAGTATTTCACTCCACCCATGTCGATTGAACAGGTGAAGAGGCTCATACCTTGTTCCCTGTTTAGGATGTGATTTCCGGCTTTCTCTTTTTCAATCATTTTTACTTTTTTTTTTCAATTGGAGTAGATAAACTAAACTATCGCCCGGTTCACGCTCCACCCACGTCTATTGAACAGGTGAAGAAAATCATCCCTTGTTCCCTGTTTAGGATGTGATTTCCGGCTTTCTCTTTTCCAATCTTCTCATTTGGCTTCTCTTTTCAATTGGAGTAGATATATCTATCTATCGCCCGATTCACACGCCGCCCACATCTATTGAACAGGTTAAGAGGCTCATCCCTTGTTCCCTGTTTAGGATGTGGTTTCCGGCTTTCTCTTTTCCAATCTTTTTTACTTATTTTTCAATTGGAGTAGATAGTCTAAACTATCGCCCGGTTCACACTCCACCCACATCTATTGAACAGGTTAAGAGGCTCATCCCTTGTTCCCTGTTTAGGATGTGGTTTCCGGCTTTCTCTTTTCCAATCTTTTTTACTTATTTTTCAATTGGAGTAGATAGTCTAAACTATCGCCCGGTTCACACTCCACCCACATCTATTGAACAGGTTAAGCAGCCCATCCCTTGTTCCTTGTTTAGGATGTGGTTTCCGGCTTTCTCTTTTCCAATCTTTTTTACTTATTTTTCAATTGGAGTAGATAGTCTAAACTATCGCCCGGTTCACACTCCACCCACATCTATTGAACAGGTTAAGAGGCTCATCCCTTGTTCCCTGTTTAGTATGTGGATTCCGGCTTTCTCTTTTCCAATCTTCTCACTTTGGCTTCTCTTTTCAATTGGAGTAGATAGACTAAACTATCGCCCGGTTCACACTCCGCCCACATCTATTGAAAAGGTTAAGAGGCTCATCCCTTGTTCCCTGTTTAGGATGTGGTTTCCGGCTTTCTCTTTTCCAATCTTTTTTACTTATTTTTCAATTGGAGTAGATAGTCTAAACTATCGCCCGGTTCACACTCCACCCACATCTATTGAACAGGTTAAGAGGCTCATCCCTTGTTCCCTGTTTAGGATGTGGTTTCCGGCTTTCTCTTTTCTAATCTTTTTTACTTATTTTTCAATTGGAGTAGATAGTCTAAACTATCGCCCGGTTCACACTCCACCCACATCTATTGAACAGGTTAAGCGGCCCATCCCTTGTTCCTTGTTTAGGATGTGGTTTCCGGCTTTCTCTTTTCCAATCTTTTTTACTTATTTTTCAATTGGAGTAGATAGTCTAAACTATCGCCCGGTTCACACTCCACCCACATCTATTGCACAGGTTAAGAGGCTCATCCCTTGTTCCCTGTTTAGTATGTGGATTCCGGCTTTCTCTTTTCCAATCTTCTCACTTTGGCTTCTCTTTTCAATTGGAGTAGATAGACTAAACTATCGCCCGGTTCACACTCCGCCCACATCTATTGAAAAGGTTAAGAGGCTCATCCCTTGTTCCCTGTTTAGGATGTGGTTTCCGGCTTTCTCTTTTCCAATCTTTTTTACTTATTTTTCAATTGGAGTAGATAGTCTAAACTATCGCCCGGTTCACACTCCACCCACATCTATTGAACAGGTTAAGAGGCTCATCCCTTGTTCCCTGTTTAGGATGTGGATTCCGGTTTTCTCTTTTCCAATCTTTTTTAATTTTTTTTTAAATTGGAGTAGATAGTCTAAACTATCGCCCGGTTTTGTTGACCAAGTGAATTTTTAAAACGTCGGAAGAAAAATTGAATAAAAAGTCTAATTTTTTTTTTAAATAAAAAAATATTCTTAGTCGTGTTTTACACGTGTGATTTGATTTCTGTGACGTAATTTCGCAACAATTTTAGATCTTAGATGTTTTACGAAGCAAATGTAAACAATCGGCTCCATTGGCAAAAAAGTGCAAAAGGGAAAATTGCTGAACTTAAACTCAAAAAGTGTATGTCGATCTGACTTCCCTGTAGATATGTATCCCTAGAAGGTTTGAATAGCATAGCTTAAAAAATGTAGGCGTGCAGAGAGAACAGTGAGACACAGACTCACATATTGCCTTTTATATATATATAGATAACAAAAGATAAAATTTATTAAGAGTTACAAAGTAAAGGAAATTGTGGAGATATATGATCGCCTACGTTCTAAGGCACATAGAAAAAGATCATCCTTATCCTATTATATGTTTGTAAGTATAATAACTTAAATATCTTGGACGTGCTTTAGCGGAGGATGCAAAAAGCGATATTGAAATCAGAAAGCATATTAAGAGTAATAAGAGACAGAAAATCACGCTAGAAACAAAGAAAAAAATACTAAACTATGAAATCTGATGATTCCTTCACGTTGAAATACCAATTCCTGAACAATCACCAAAGTGAAGCAACTTTGAACTTAGTCAATACTAGCAGTATAACCCGGCGTTGTCCGGGTGTAATGAAAGCTTTAAAACTAATCCATGGTCCTGGGGCTCAGATTGTTTGGACGTTGGCACGAAAGACTAAAAAGCAATAGTTGGCTCCAGTTAAAGCTAAACAGTAGACTGAAAGAAAAATGAATGGATGTAAGTCAAATTTTGATTTCCTGGTATCGATATCAAATATGTTTCTTTCGTAGTAAACTGAATTTTGAAGGCTAAATAATTCCTCTGAGTAAATGGTATCATAGCTGAGACTAAGAACTACAATTATACCTACTTAGAGCCAAACCCGAAGCAAAAACTAAAATAAAAGGGCTGAAAAAATACAGACATACAGATAGGTAAACAGACATACACACAAACATCTTGCCTTTTATATATATATATATATATATATATATATATATATATATATATATATATATATATATATATATCGATTTTCTGCACTACTGTAAGAACTGCAACCTTGAAACTTCTGAATATCGTTTCTTATGTCTTTGTCTATGAGTGTATCAAATGTGATTAAAGTCGGACCACTCCTTCTATAACTCGATTTTTTCGATTATCGATTTTCGATATTTATCGAGGGTACCTTGACACAAAACCTAGCTAAGAACACTCGCAGATGCTTATAGTACAACTGTGTAAATTTTCAAGAAAATCGGTTCAGCCGTTTCGGAGTCTATAGGTAATGGATACACACACACACACACACACACACACACACACACACACACACACAGAGAGAGAGAGAGAGAGAGAGAGAGAGAGAGAGAGAGAGAGACAAATTCCATTTATAAATAAGTTTAGATTTAGATAGATTTAGATTGATGAACGCTTTAGAATACCAGGTGTTGTCATGGCTTGTAATATTGAAATATCGGTTCACGTACGATTACTAAAGTTAAGTAACTTCGAGGCTGGTCAGTACGCATATGGGTGACCGCTTGGGAATATCAAATGTTTAAGCTTGAACCCGGGTGGTTTGATGGATAATGGCTCGTAATTGTTAATGGGAGAGCAGAGTTCCAAACTCTAGTTTGATTCGTTACGAATAAATAACCTTTAGTATGTATCAATACACCTTTTCTCTCCATCTATGGGTTAATTAGTAAGACTTGTATCGTTAAACCCATTAATATATCCAAAACAAACATTGTGTAAAAATAGATTTCGGCTTTATGTAACCCATAAAGGTTGATATGGCACTAAGCATAATCACAGAAACAGGAACATCGGAAAACAGCAACAATAACAACAGCCAAATTGTGATGTGATATCTCTCCTCCAATATGACAGCGAATGCTGGACAACCTCCCCAGAGATTAAAAAAAAAGAAGTGATTTGAAGCAACAGAAATGTGGTTAGACAGAAAATGCTTTTCCTTGGAATTTATAAATTGTTTCTCTTAAAATAATTTTTTTTCAGAAAAATAGGTTTCTCTCGTCGCAAAAATTTTATCGCAATTCCCAGTTTCGACGAATATTTCCTTCCTACCATTTTATTTGAAGTAGTGTGAAATGTCAACATAACAGTTTTGTTTTATTTTCAAATTATATATTATAATTTTTTCAGTTGTCGTTGCTGTTAAATAAGGATGGTCTTCACCACGATCCACAGGCTTCAATCATTTAAAGCCTCTTTTAACCAGAAAGTTGATATATACAACTAGAGTTGTAGTGTATATGTTTCTGGGGCCATGCATGGCATTCATATTGAAGTTTAGATCTGAAAAGGCTATTTAAAAGGCTTACCTTTAGCGCAGCCTATTCTATGTTTAGTTTTCTTTTATTACATACTAACTTTGTTATTCCTTTAATATGGCAGTGAATGCTGGACAATACCATCAAAGATGAAGGAAAAACTTGAAGCAACTGAAATGTGGTTCTACAGAAGGATGCTGCGAATATCCTGGATCGAGCATGTGAGCAATGATGAGGTTTTGGAAATGATGGAAACAAAAAGGAAATTAATACTGAGCATCAGGAAGAGACAACTGAAGTTCCTGAGACACACAATGAGGAAGGAGGGCTTGGAGAACCTGATACTAACAGGCCAGATAGAGGGAAAAAGAGACAGAGGAAAGCAACGGATAACATATTTGAAGAACCTAATCAGGTAGATGACAGAACGAGGATTGTATAGTGTAACAGGAGAAGACGTGCTCAGAGCCACCAGGGATAGGGAAACGTGGAAAGCCATGATCGCCTACGTCCTGAAGGAACAAGGCACATAGAAGAAGTGTGGAATGTCAACATCATAATTATAACTTTTTTTTTATTTTCAAATTACATATTATAATTTTTTCAGTTGTTGTTGCTGTTGAAATTACTCACGTGATATTGTTTCTGTCACACTAATGTTCTGTACAGTTCTTTGCTTGTGATTATATAGCGCCAGTCAACAATGTTTAAAAAAGGATGGTCTTCACCACGATCCACAGGTTTAATCATTTAAAGGCTCATTTAACCAGAAAGTTGTTGTATACATTTGGAGTTGCAGTGTATATGTTTCTGGAGCCATGCATGGCATTCATATTGAAGTTTAGATCTGAAAAGGCTATTTAAAAGGTTTACCGCCTATCAATTTGAATACGCCGGTTCTCGCTCGATCACCGAAGTTAAGCAACGTTGAGCCTGGTCAGTACTTAGATGGGTGACCACTTGGGAATACCAGTCGCTGTAAGCGTATAGTGACGATGTGTGTTGTGGTGCAGTGGATATCAGCTCGGAAAGAGAAAATCCAGTTGAATACCCTGCATTCACTTAAGTACTGGTACCCTCGTGAAAGGTATTAATCCGTTTCTTCCCTCTAGTTTTGGGTTAAATAACAAGGGTAGGACTTGGGGAGCCTGCCCTTAAAAACAAATCCCAATGAATCTTGATACTCGAAAAGAAAACTGTTGTCAAAATAACCTTACCCAAAATCATTGGTTATGACATTAAATGATCCCATAAGGATTGATAGGTCGTTAAACCTTCAAACACAAAAGCTCGTTAAAAACATTACTCGAATTGTCATGGTAAAGTTTTGTTTTCTAGAAGCTTGAGGCGTTGTGCAAAACTACTTTTAGCGCAACCTATTCTGTTTAGTTTTCTTTTCTTATATACTAAGTTTGTTATAACGCATCAATTCAGCGATGCATATGAACTAAAGCACTGACATGTTGGCATTCGAAAAGGAAATTGTTGTCGTGATAACTGACTGGTGACTTCATTAGTAGCATTCACTTGACGATTTCTCGCTTCTATATATAGCCAATCAGCTTCATATTGGCAGAATGCGAATTTGACCGCTAATTAAGCTTATAATGACTGGCGTCATTCCTCATTTTTTTCCGAACAGGTCGAAATAAAATAATTGTCGCGATCACTTGTATTCGGAGTCGAGTACACAGTTGGGCTTGAAGACCTGATTAACTAAATTATTTGGTTCGACATCCGATGTTAGTGGCTGTTATTTTGCAGCAAATAAAACCGGGTCAATAAAAGCAACTCCGAAAAACATGCCATATTATTTCTTGAAGTTACAAGATTCAGTCAGTAAGTTAAGTGCTATACGTGAAACCCGCTTGGGTGATCATGTCTCGAAAGATACATGACTGACTGGGCAGGAGATTATCCCGCAGTAGTTTGCCATTGCTTTCTGCGGTAGACTGGTTGCCAGCCAAGGCTATAGATCCCAATCTGTCCTGTTATTTAACCCATAACTGGAAGGAAGAAACGGATTAATACCTTCCGCTAGTGTATTTGTGTATTTCTTTCACACTCAGTAAATGTTTGCATTTTATTTTTCTTGAAATGATTAAAAAAAAACAAGCTTATCTTGCAAAATAAATAGGTTTCTTTTTTTTGTTGTTCTTCCGGTGTTAATTATCACACCAATTCTCTAGTATTATTTGGAAAAATTCAAGCGACATATTCAGGGGAAGTCAGCTTGTTTTTAATTGGATTTCATTCGTTTCTTTTCTTTATCGATCAGATATCTTTACATTTGCTCGAGAAATGTATATTATATGCCTGTCCTTCTGTCGACACGGTTCCTGTTACAGAGATGAAAATTAATCTACTGTGAATTTGCCGGTAAAAAGGAAAGAAACTTCAAGATAAATTATTTCGGTATCTTTCAATAATGCATATCCGGCTTTAATATCCGGCCTTTTCCAAAATCGCGTACATTGTCGCGCTTTCCCTGAAGACAGAAAGAGTTAGATAAACTGATTCGACTTTATATTGCCATCAAAATCCTGGCGAAATCAAAATTGATATAATATCTACAAGGTGATTGGAAAGTAACTCACTATTTTATGTGTAAGCGACCAGCTAGGACTCTTGACTTAACACCCTGTTACTTTTTAATTTCGAGTTAGTTAAAAGAGAAAGTCTATTATACCAAAAAGTCTATTATACCAAAATTATACCAAAAACTCTATTATACCAAAATTACTTGTATAATTTGTTTTTCGGTGCATGATTGAAAGAAGTATGAGTATTTTTTTCTTTCTTTCAAATGTTCATTTTTAATTTTCGTAAACAGAGAGGAAATATAGGATAATATTTTTCCAAATGAGTTTCTAAAAATCTGTGGGCGTCTTTAATCTGGGCGACGGAGACATTTTGTCTCCACTCTGGAAGCGTTAATTAAACGAATGTTTACACTGACCGGGACAATAAAAGCCAAGGGTTCAATAATGTCATTGTAAAAACTTTTGAAGAAACGAGTATCGATCCTGAATTGGCAGATCGACCTCAGTCAATTTCTCGCCGACGAGATGTGACTTCCCATTATTTTTTTAATAAATACTTTTATGGCAACTAACCTAACGAACTTCTTTTTTTGTTGCCTTGTGCACGTAAATTTAAGTGGGCTAATAGATTGGCCTGTAGGCCCCACCCTTTTACCGTTAAAATGGTTAAATATAAGCGCCTCTTCAACTATAACTTTTTTATTTCTTACTAGCAGAATAGCCCGGCGTTGCTCGGGTGTAATAAAAGCTTTAAAATTAATCCATGGTCCTGGAGCTCAGACTCAGAATATTTGTGTGAAGTTTGGTGAGAATCGGATAAAAATTGTGGATTTGTATAAAGAACATACAGACATAAACAGACACACACAGAAATATCTTGCCTTATATATATATATATAATCAATTTTCTGCACTATTGTAAGAACTGCAACCTTGAAACTTCTGAATATCGTTTCTTATGTCTTTGTCTATGAGTGTATAAAATTTGATTAAAATCGGACCGCTCCTTCTATAACACGATTTTTTCGATTTTCGATATTTATCGAGGGTACCTCGACACAAAACCTAGCTAAGAGCACTCGCAGACACTTATAGTACAACTGTGTAAATTTTCAAGAAACTCGGTTCAGCCGTTTCGGAGTCTATAGGTAACGGACACACACACCCACAGACAGACAGACACACACACACACACACACACACACAGACAGACAGACAGACAGACAGACAGACAGACAAAATTCCATTTATAAGTAAGTTTAGATACTTCCCGCAAGCGGAACTCCCATTCTTTTACTTGCTACCCTGATAGCTACAACCTCCCAAATTTTAAATGCAACGTCAATTTCATCTTCTATCTCCTTGATTGTCCATTTTTCGATACCGCCTCTACCTTGTTTTTATCTCACAGTAATCCCCTGACACACTAGTGGCTGTCCCTTCTTTGGGGTAAAAACAAACAAAAGAAAAAAAAAACTGGAAAGCCAATACAAGAAGTTATGTCTTCTGTACTACAACACTTCCTGGTGAAATCAGTTAACGCAATTCCTGGGTAGCTCTAGAAGCTGATAGCGAAATCAGCTGCCCATATTAAGTTTTATATAAAATTTCACGCTAAACGCTTTCCTCTCTTGTCCATTTGTTGTGAAAAGAATAGTTAATAATGCTTTGTATGTCTGCTTACGTCTGCTTAAGGTTAGTGAAGCGGTTATCTGCGCTTAAAATGAAATCGGCTAGCCTTTCGATAATGTTTCGCTCACTTCAAGGTAATGCTGTTAGCAAAGGCGTTGGTCATTCTTCCTCCAGCTATGGGTTAAAGAACTTATTTGCCTTTACTGGCAATCAATCTAAGAGAAGGGCATTCAAAAGCACGACTCACCTGAGCATCTTTAAAATCTTAATCCTCACCCACCGTGACATAGAATTCTTACTCTTCAAAAAGAAAACTTCTATTCACGCCGAGGAAACCTAAAGGGCCATTAATTTAACTTTCCTAAAAACCTGAAACTTAGATATATCATTTAATTTAACATTTTTTACAATATTAATAGAAATTGTATGTTACTAGTGTTTAGTTTTGATAATGTTTAGCACCAATGTTGTTGTTTTTCAGTAATTTTGGTGATAAAATGTATTTTGGCAAGCAGATTGTTTATCGTAAAGTGCTTGATACCAAGGTAGAGAGTTGATAAGCACAACGACAATCTAGCCCCGACGAGTCAGAACATCATAACAATGTCCTCAATAAGCTTCGAAGTCGACATGATCCTGTTCAGTTAAAGTGACAGACACTTTGAGATATTATATATATATATATATATATATATATATATATATATATATATATATATTGTCATCCGCAGACAGATCTGTTTCGCCGTATCACAGCTTATCAGTACGGTTAGACTCCGATTGCTTTTTTACCCAGGATTGAAACCCGACCGAAATGGCGTCAGTCGGTGACTCTACCCGTGGGATATGGGCGTTCGGTGGAAGTAAGCAGATTTTTAGCGCATATCATTATACGCGCCCAATAGCTAGCGCGATCTAATTCATTTCACTGAATGAGCGATGCGTACACGCCAGAGTAGCTACTATTTATCAAAGTCTACTATTTTTCCAGAGTGCTCAATATATATATATATATATATATATATATAATTCTCAACTAAACGGACAAACAAAAACAGTAATAGAAAACGAAACATTATCTGGTTCAACCCACCATTTAATTTTGAGGTAAAGACCAAAATAGAACAAATATTTTTAAACTGATAGCTGGACACTTTCCAAAAGGATCAGAACTAAAGAAAATTTTCAATAGAAACCAGCCTTTGAGATTTTACTCGCCCGATCGACTCAGAATTGGGCGATTAAAGTTTATTGCTTTAGTCACCCACAGTCGATTAAAAATCTCGCAATGAAAAAGAAAATCTAACTCTATTAAAACTCAAAAGTATGCTATTGAAGATTCACAAGTTACTTTACCTTACTAATGACATTATTGAACTCTTGGTTTTTATTGTCCCGGTCAGTGTAAACATTCGTTTAATTAACACTTACAGAGTGGAGCCAAAATGCCAGAAATCAAGCTAAGTTATAGTTGTAATAGTAATTTATATAGTTTCACAAGAAAACAAAACGCCAGAAATTTAGATAGCATTGTATAAAACAAGATCACTAATAAAGAATGCAACTGCAGGGACAAAAATAAATGTCCACTTCAAGAATTTTGAAATACAAAAGAAGTCATTTAGAAGTCAAAAGTACATCACTTTAATGGCCAAAATAAAATATATTTGGGTTCAACCAAAGACACCTTTAAGACTAGGTGGCTCAATCACAAGTCTACATCCAAAATAGAAAACATAAAAAAACTGCACAAAATTAACTAGCCACGTGTGGAAATTAAAATCAAAATATGGAAAAAAACCCAGACATAACATGGAGTATCGTAAAAACAGCCAAGCCTTACAACGGTGGTAAAATATATAGACTGTGCTAGGAAGAAAAGTTAGAGATTATGTTATTCCCAAACAAAAGCGAACTGTTTAATGAAAGAACGGAAATTATGACTAAGTGTAACCATACTAAAATACATCATAGGTTCATACAACTATGGATGAAAACGTTATAATTTCTTGTAATTTTAAAAATTGCGCGTTCAAAAATTCCTTGCAAAGTGAGCGTTCAAAAAAAAAAAAAATAAATAAATAAAACCACCGTTACGTGCGCGTTCTGAAAAAAACAAAAACAAAAAAAAAACGGTAAACGGTAAAATCAGTTATTTAAAATCGCATGAAGACACCACACATGGTAGAAACCTGGGTCGCGTAATAACTCGTTTACAAATAAAAATATTCAACGGTTTTAGAATATAATTGTATTGAACACTTTTTAATACAAATGTGCACTGATCTAATTTTATTATGACCAAAAACTAAGTAATTAAACAATATATATATATATATATATATAATCACTCAGAGTTAACCTGTAGAAAAGACAATATTTATAAATGCAAATGACGATAGGAAAACTGTATTCGTTGCTAAAGCGTTTCATCCAATGAAACTTTTTTGCCTTGAAAAAGTCCACATTGGATTAAACGCATTGGCAACTAATAGTTTTCCTATTGTCATTTATATATATATATATATATATATATATATATATATATATATAATGGACTCTTTCGTTGGATTCGACCTATGAGAATCTAATAGACTAATTGCCTTGGCTAGGAAACCAAAGTAACCAGTCAGACGACTCGCGCAAGTGATTTGAATAAAGTGGTGATGGTTTCTGCGGAACCATCCATTCTTTTCGAAACTACTGATACACCTATTCGGTGCTTATAAATACCGCAGATGAAGCAGACAATAGACCTTAGTTATCCCACAATAGGCAGACACAATGTTAGCAATTTATTTAATCTGACTGTCTGATATATAACAGCCTATACGCAATTACACATCTACATCAGGATGCGATGGATAAATTGTACTTCTAATTCTGTCGGAATTGCCTCATTGAATAAGTCTAGTCAGAAGACGCATCATTGTCTTACAACATTTTTACAGAGTGCGATGAGTAAATTGTCACCATATTTTTTTCGCGCAGGTGCACTGTTTGTTTTGAATTTTTTGACAGCATAGGTTAGTAGGGTCAGTTGGGTATCATACGTGAGTAAACGTGAAACATAATGTAATTCATTCCGGCAGAAATTTTGAAAAAGCAAGCTATACTGCATATGAATTGATTTATTTTATTATACAGTTTGGAAATTTCACCTGGTTTCCGTCATCAAATTAACGCCAAAAGTGTAAAACCAAATTAATAATATTCATCAATATTCCCGTGTCTTTTGGATGGTTTGTCACTGATGAATAATTAGCAAAAGCTTTTGCAGCTGCATTGTTTTTAACCTGATTATTTGCGTTTAGTAACTTAGCTGCCAGTCGTATGCAAACTAAGTTCAAAACTAAGGAGATTAAAGATACTTAACACGGCCCTAAGACTACAGACTCGTGAATGACCTGAGCCAGCAGGAAATGCATACGGAGAGCGTGAAAACGATATACGAAGGACAAATTGGAAACGGAAGCTCAAAATGGGACGCACTCAGAGCGGCTCTAGTGACATCGGTGAACGACATCATTCCCCTCCCCCACCAAAAAAATCATGCCGGAAGAAACAGAAGTGGGTCACTGAAGAGATTCTTGACCTGATGCAAAAGAGACAGAAAACAATGCCAAGATATGTAACAGAATACAAGAGACAACACAAAGAAATACATAGCAAATGTAGACAGGCTAAAGAGAGATTCCTCAACAACAAATGCGCAGAAGTAAAGAGACTGAGCACAACAAATAATGGAGACATGCATAAAAAAGGAACTAACAGGGCAAAGGACATGCTCAGAAACAAGATATATAAAAGCAAAAGGTAGCACACTAATATTAGAAAAATAAAAAAATACTTTAGAGATGGGACGAGCATATGCACAAAATTACGGATAGACCAGATATATTGAAAAACCAAAGTGGATTCGGTAATGGCCAAACTGAAGAAAAATAAAGCAGCAGGACCAAATGGGGTTGTATTAGAGATGCTGATGTCCCTAGAAGACGTTGGCGTCGACAGACTAACAGAAATAATAAACGAAATCTACAGCAGCGGCAATATACCGAAGGGCCTAAGAAGATCAATTTTCATAACGCTACCTAAGAAGTCAGGTGTAAAGGAATGTCAGCTCCATAGAGCAATCAGTTTAATGAGATAACAAAACTCGTCATCCCAATGCTGATGAACAGAGCGTGCAGCAGAATCGGCCCCGAGATAGAACAAGAACAACGTGGCTTCGTTAAAAATACCGGAACAAGGAATGCGATATTCATGCTCAGAATGCTATCTGAACGAGCAATACAAATGCAGAATGACTTTTATCGGTGCTATATAGACTACGCAAAGGCGTTCGACAAGGTACGACACAAGGACATGATAGAGATGTTCGACAACCCCGACATTTCGTAAAAGACGTTAGGATAATCAAGAATCTATATTGGCAGCAAACCGTTTTTGTACGGATAGGAAATGAACAAAGCAGGTATGCAAAATTAGAAAGGGGTGAAAGACAAGGATGTGTTTTTTGAAATTTTCAACTAGATAATCTTCATATCACCTGAAGAATGAAGCAGCCTAGACACATGGCTAGCTTCGAAACGCGAAAATATAGTAGTGATACTATGAATTTATAAACCATTGTAACAACTATTACAATATAACGCTCTACATTTGTAACGAGCACTCTTTATAAAAGTAAATGCATGAACAACTTAGTTACAATATATATATATATATATATATATATATATATATATATATATATATATATATATGCATTAAAAGATACAAACTAATAGGAAAAGCATGAATCTAAACTTATTTATAAATGGAACCTTGTCTGTGTGTGTGCGTGTCTATGTGCGTGTGTCCGTTACCTATAGACTCCGAAATGGCTGAACCAATTTCCTTGAAAATTTACACAGTTTTGCGTCTGCGAGTGTTCTTAGCTAGGTTTTATGTCGAGGTACCGGTGATAAATATCGAAAATCGATAATCGAAAAAATCGGGTTATAAAAGGAGTGGTCCGATTTTAATCACATTTGATACACTCATAGACAAAGACATAAGAAACGATATTCAGAAGTTTCTAGGTTGCAGTTCTTACAGTAGTGCAGAAAATCGATAATACGTATATATATATATATATATATATATATATATATATATATATATATACATAAGGGAAGATGTTTGAGTGTGTGTCTGTTTATCTGCCTGTATGTCTGTATTTTTTTTTTCAGACCATTTATTTTAGTTTTTGCTTCGGGTTTGGCTCTAAGTAGGTATAATTGTAGTTCTTAGTCTCAGCCATGATACCATTTACTCAGATGACTTATTTAGCCTTCAAAATTCAGTTTACGACGAAAAAAATCTTATTTGATATCGATACCAGGAAATTAAAATTTGACTTACATCCATTCATTTTTCTTTCAATCTACTGTTTCGCTTTAACTGGAAACATTTATTGCTTTTTAGTCGTTCGTGCCAACGTTCAAAGAGTCTGAGCTCCAAGACCATGGATTAGTTTTAAAGCTTTCATTACACCCGAGCAACGCTGGCCTATACTGCTCATGTATATATATATATATATATATATATATGTGTGTGTGTACACTCATACACTAACACGTACATATATGTATACATTATATGTATATCAGTCAGTTAAGTGCCTTACGTGATACACGCTTGGGCGATCATGTCTTGAAAGAGACATGACTGACTGGGCAGAAAATTATCCCGCAGTAGGTTACCATTGCTTTCTGCGGTAGACTGGTTGCCGACCAAGGCTATAGAACCCAATCTGTCCTGTTATTTAACCCATAACTGGAAGGAAGAGACGGATTAATACCTTTCCCAAGGGTATTTGCGCGTAAGTGAATGCAATGGATTCAACTGGAATTCGAACTCGGCTCCCCGGTTTCTCGTTCCGAACTGATATCCACTGTACCACAACGCATATATGTATATATTGTCATTAAAAGATACAAACTGATTGGAAAAGCATCCAATATAAAAGAAATTGTTAAAAAAATTTGACTATAAAAATCATTTTTAATTACCATGGTTAAACTGAAGAATTTTTAGTTTTGGCACACAAATCAAATAATATGTATGCACTAATCGAGTTTTGGTATATATATATATATATATATATAAAATGAATGCACTAATCGAAAACACTGAAGAAAGTATTGAAATATTACTGCGGGAAAATCTTCTGCCTAGACAATAATGTCTCCTTCGAGACATGATCGTTCAAGCATGTCACATCTAGTCAGGTGCCCTTGCTATTCACCTCGGGATTCTTGACAAAATCCAACGCAGAATCTGCAATGTGATCTATCCCGACTTCGTAGCTCAGTTGCAGTTACTTTCTCACCGGCGTAATGTGTCTTCCTTCTGTAACTTCTACAGATAAGTTCACGGCTTCTGCTCTGACAATTTTAGCTCTCTGGTACCCTCTCTACATTAATTTACTCGAGCTATTAGACTAGCAATTGGTTCTACCCTTTTACAGTGAAACCAATGAAATGTAACCGCAACTTCTACTCTAATAGCTTCTTTTCTCGCACCTCACGCCTGTGGAATACCCTTCCGTATACTTGCGTCACTGACTCTAAGAATTTAGATGTAAGGTCAATTGCCATCACATGTCTCGCTGATTCGTATCCTTTTTCTCATGTTCTTTTTCCTGTCCCCTTTCATCAGCTTTCTTCACACCAATGTTCTTATCCTTCTGTCACCCATTCTCTGACTCCCTATATAACTTGTTCCTCCTTCTCATCCCTTTCCTTTTATGTAACCCCCCCTGCGCATCAGTGATAGTAAAACTGACTTGCTTGGGGTGAAATGAATAGAACAATAGACATTTAACTGACTGAATTGGAAACACAATAATCAAATTCGCATTAATCGAGGGATTCGTGTAATAATATATATATTACGCACCGCTCATTCGATAATGAATTGGAGCACTCTAGGTATTAGACGTGTTTATACGCGCTAAAAAGCCTGCCTCCTTCGACTGGACTCTCGTGGCCTAGGGTTAGAATCGCCGTCTGACGCCAATTCGGTTTGGGTTTCTAATCCTGGGTTAGGAAGCGGCCGGAGTCTAAGCCGTAATACACCGAAACAGATCTGTCTGCGGATGACTATAGTATATATATATATATATATATATATATATATATATATATATATATTCCATTTGTAAACGAGTTATTACGGGACCTAGGTTTCTACCATGAGGTGTGTCTTCAGGCGATTTTCAATAACTGGTTTTACCTTTTTTTTTTTTTTAAGAATGCTCACGTAACGGTGTTTTTTTTGTTTTTTTTTTTAACGCTCACGTGGCAAGGAAGTTTTGAACTTTGAATATGGCGTTTTCATCAATGGTTGTATGAAACTAATAGGTATTTTTTTGTGTGGTTACACTTAGTCCTAATTTCCGTTCTTTCATTCAACAGTTCGCTTTTGTTTGCGAATAGCGTAATCTCTAACTTTTCTGCTTGGCACTGTATACATACTTTGCCACTGTTGTAAGGCTTGGCTGTTTTTACAATACTCCACGTTATGTCTGGCTCTTCTCCATATTTTGATTGTAATTTCCACGCGTGGCTAGCAAATGTTGTACAATTTTTTAAAGTTTTCTATTGAATGTAGACCTGTGATTTACCTCTAATTTAAATGCTGAATTGAAGCAGATAATGTTTCGTTTTCTATTATCGTTTTTTTATGTTTGGTTGAGAATTATATTGTAAAATATTTTTATAGCCAGATTGTCTTAGTGCATCATTATAGAAAAAGAGAAAAATATATTTAACCCACCATTTAATGTAGAGTTAAATACCAAATAAGGACAAATATTTTTTAAACTTTTAGACACTTTTCAAAAGAATCAGAACTAAACAAAATTTTCAACAGAAACACAATCAAGCTAAGTTATAGTTGCACTTGCAATTTAGATAGTCCCCCCTCCAAAAAAAAAAACAAAAAAAAAACGGCAGAAACTTAGATAGCGACTACTAATAAATAATGAAACTGCAGGGACAAAAATAAATGTCCGCTTCAAGAACTTTGCAACACAAAAGAAAAAATTTACAAGGTAACGTATCAAGCACTCTTAAAAAAGTAAATCACTACAGTGAAACGCTAACGAGTAAATGGCCAAAATAAAATATATTTGGGATCAACCAAAGACAACTTTAAGACCAGGTGGTTCAATCACATACCTACATTCAAAACAGAAAACTTAAAAATCTGTACAAAATTGGCTAGCCACGTGTGGAAATTGAAATCAAAATATGGAAAAGACCCAAACATAACGTCGAGTATAGTAAGGTGGGGGGCTCGATGAAAATATTACATTCTATTTACAGAGCCAATTATAAAAAATAAAACAAAAATTTCGATATTAAAATCCGTTCTATGAGGAAATACTCGCTCCTTCAGCAACGGTGTGTATTTGTGTGTGTGTGTGTGTGTGTGTGAGCGTGTTTATATTGGACGTGTGTAAAAGTGTCTAGCTTTATTATTTATTCAATGCAAAAACAGTTCCCAATTATGCCTTCTTGAAATACCTAAGTTCAGGAAGAAAGAACGTTTTGCGAAATCTAAATATATATCCGTAATGTTGTGGAGTTTAAAACATTTTCTTTTAGAATGCAAATATCAGTTAAAAACAACGGCATTTTTTTCGCTCTTGCTGTTATTCCTGCAAATCGCAGATGACTTTGAAGATTTTCTTTCTCTCGGACGAGAATAATACGAGGAAGGTCTAATTTCGTTCGCAAACAATGCGGACATATTTAACTAGAATTACGTGGTGATTTGTGCATTATTGAAGAAGGATCTAATTTCTTTCGATAGATACAAGCGAGGGAAAACTCTTTTTCCAGTAATATTTACATTAATGCATACACACATGCATTCTACATGTACGCACATAGGCGCAAGCAAGCACACGCCTCCAAGGGCACATACGCGCACGCACTCACACATAGAGTATGAAAAAAAGAAAAATCTTTTAACAATGAAAAGGATATAAAAAATAAGAATGTGCGTTGTGGTGCAGTGGATATGGGCTCGAAACGAGAAACTGAATTTCAGTTTAATTCAATGCATTCACTTACGCACAAATACTCTCGGGAAGGGTATTAATCCGTCTCTTCCCTCCAGTTATGGGTTAAATAACAAGACAGATTGGGTTCTATAGCCTCGGCTGCCAACCAATCTACCACAGAAAGCAATGGCAACCTACTGTGGGATAATCTTCTGCGCAGTCAGCTAAGTCTCTTTCGAGACATGATCGCTCAAAGCGTGTATCATGTATGGCGCCGAACTGACTAATATAAAAAAATAAAATTCAGAAATATAAGCAGTCAATTGCAGACAGCCCCAATACCGCTGACGAAAGGACGGATTGGTTCCTGAAAGTTCCAATGCTGAAGATAACATCAGTCAGCCAAGAGACAAACAAGTTTATATTATATATATATATATATATATATATATATATACACGAGAAAAAATCGCAAGATCGCCAAGACCTACCGCGGTAGTATGTATTGTCGGTGCTCCGCAGTTTTCTTTTTTTCCCCCTCATTGTCCAAAGCTTTATAGCGGTGGACAATAACGGACTTAGATTCTGCTGGTTATTCGTGGTCCTCAAAAATTGCTTGTGTAAGATTTTAAGATTTGGATACGTACAGAGTCGATTTTATTATATATATATATATATATATATATATATATATATATATATATATATATATAATTAATAATAACGCTCTCACACCCTGACTTCACTATAGAAGAATGGTAGACTTTGAAAAACAGTAGCTACTCTAGCATCTACGCATCGTTCATTCAGTAATGAATTAGAATACTCTCAGCTATTGGCGTGTGTATACATGATATATTACACGCTAAAAGTCTGCCTCCTTCGACCGAGCGCCCATAGCTCAGAGGTAGAATCGCCGCCTGAGTCCAATTTGGTCGGGTTTCAATCCCGGGTAAAGAGCAATCGGATGTCTAACCGTACTGATGAGCTGTGACCGAGCGAAACAGATCTGTCTGCGGATTACTATTAATTACATATATTATAATATAATCATATCACCCCAAGCAAGGTATTTTACTGCCACTGTTTTGCAGGGATTTACATAGGAGGAAAGTTATGAGAACGAATGACGGTTTATAGGGGGGTGTCAATAATTGGGTAAGAGAAGGATGAGAATACTGATGAGAGTGGAGTGGGCGGAGAAAGGAGCATGAGAGAGAGCGGATGCAGGTTAGTGAATATATTTATATATATAAACTAGCAGTATAGCCCGAAGTTGCTCGGGAGCAATGAAAGCTTTAAAACTAATCCATAGTCCTGGAGCTCAGTCTCTTTGGACGTTGGCACGAAAGACTAAAAAGCAATAGTTGATTCCAGTTAAAGTGAAACCGTAGACTGAAAGAAAAATGAATGGATGTAAGTCAAATTTTGATTTCCTGGTATCGATGTTAAATTTTCTGCACTATTGCAAGAACTGCAACCTTGAAACTTCTGAATATCGTTTCTTATGTCATTGTCTATGAGTGTATCAAATTTGATTAAAATCGGATCACTCCTTCTCTAACCCAATTTTTTCGATTATCGATTTTCGATATTCATCGGAGGTACTTAGACACAAAACCTAGCTACGAACACTCGCTAACGTTTATAGTACAACTGTGTAAATTTTCAAGAAAATCGGTTCAACCGTTTCGGAGTCTATAGGTAACGGACACACACACACACACACACACACACACACACACACACACACACACACACAGAGGAACAAAGTTCCATTTATAAATAAGTTTAGATTTCTATATAGATATCAATTACATATATATACATATATATACTGGTTTAATTGAAAATGACAGACAAGGTATTGTGGTTAAGTTTTATTAATTTTTCACATGATCTTACGTTTTTTTCTTTCAAGAGAAAAATTGAAAAAGTGTTTTGTTTATCTGAGCGCTTTGGGGTATACTTTTATCTATTATTGAGGGTGGATTATATTTAACGTGTAATAGAATGTATATAGAGTAGTGTGTATGGTTTATATTCCGAGCGCGGTAGGCACGTTGTGAGCGTGTTCATAGTTGATGTTATTGACTTGGGTTTTTTTTTATTGGTAATGGTCTCGCACTATTAAACATATCTGGAATAATAATTGCAATTATTATTAAAAAAAGAACTGTAAAGTCACATAAACAAATTAAACATAGCCTGTCATTGTCGGATGTGCGTTGTGGTGCAGTGGATATTGACTCGGAACAAGAAATCGGGGAGCCGAGTTCGAATTCCTGTTGAATTTGTTGCATTCACTTACGCACAAATACACTTGGGAAAGGTATTAATCCGTCTCTTCCTTCCAGTTATGGGTTAAATAACAGGACAGATTGGGTTCTATAGCCTTGGCTGGCAACCAGTCTACCGCAGAAAGCAATGGCAACCTACTGTGGGATAATCTTCTGCCCAGTCAGTCATGTCTCATTTGAGACATGATCGCCCAAATCGTGTATCACGTATGGCACGTAACTGACTGCCTGTATTGTTTGTCATTTTTAATAAAGGTTTCATAAGAGTGAGATTGCTGCACAAATGCACAATTTTTAAATTACGTATATATATATATATATATATATATTTATTTTATTTTAATCATTTCACCCCAAGCAAGGCATTCCATTGCCACAATTGCGATTGGGGCTACATAGGGGAAGGTAAAGAGGAGGAGTGGTTAGGTGTAGGAAATATCAGAAGGAAGGTAATAGATGGGTAAGGATACCGAGGATGAGGGTTGGGCAGATGGGAAGAGTGTTTGAAAGAATGGGAGCGAGTTAGTGTGTTAGAAGGTGTCTATTGACCTTACATTTAAACTCCTGGAGATTGTAGCCGTCGGGGAAGCAATCATGTGGAAGGGAATTCCACAGTCAGGAAGTGCGAGAAAAGAAACTGTTGGAGTAGAAGTTGCGGTTGCATTTTATCGGTTTCACTGTAAAAGGGTGGGATCTAGTTGCTAATCTAGTTTCTCGTGCAAATTCGTATCTAGGCGGCAGTTCATTGGAGCAGAAGCCGTGAAAGTATTTATAGAAGAGACACAGGGAAGCCACGTCTCGCCGGTGTGAGAGAGACTGCAGGCGGTCTGCTAAGTCGGTATCGATCACATTACAGACCCTCCGCTGTACCTTGTCGAGAAGCCCGAGGAGAATAGCAGGAGCACCCGACCAGATATGGCAGCAGTATTCAATGCACGGGCGGATGGTAGATTTATAAATGTGCATATATATATATATGCACACAGTAGCGAGCATAAAGATCAGAACGGTGTTAAGAAAAAAGTCTAAATATGGAATAATTTTTTAATTATTAAAATAAATTTATTGAGCTTTATATTTTGGAATTATATAATTTACCTTTATGTCCTTATTTTTCCTTGATAAAATGTCTTTTGAAGCTTTACTTCAAAGGACATTTTATCAAGGGAAAATAAGGATATAAAGGTAAATTATATTATTCCAAAATATAAAGCTCAATAAAGTTATTTTGATAATGTTATAAGAATAATTATATAACATTCGAAAAAAATAGATGATCAAAAACATCAGAACGATTAAATAAATCCATAAAATCTAATAATTATTTTCTATTACTGAAAATTTTTTAAGGTAAGAATATATAGTCGAGTATTTTACTAAATTACACCGGCTCTTTCCTGGCTTTTGTATTGTAAACATGGCGAAAAATCGGTGACGTCATTGGAACTTAGAAAATTGATATTCAAGTTACGTAATGAAAATAAAATCTCGATTGGGGATATTTGAAAGAGTGTGGGGAAATCTATAAGTGTTATTCATAGAATTTTAAGAAAACTTAAGGAAAATGAGTCATGTGAAGCCAAGAAACCACCTGGCAGGCCTAGAAAAACTACTGTAAAGGAAGACAGATGGATTGGTAAAGAATCCAAAAAAGGAACGATTTGCGACAGCAACCGCTATCTTTAAAATAGCTAATGTTAATCTTGGCATTAAAATATCAAGGCGCACTATTTCCCGAAGACTTAAGGAAATACATCTGAAAAGTTAAGTAGCATCTACGAAGCCTTACATTTGGAGTAGATAGATTTAACTATCGCCCGGTTCACACTCCACCCACGTCTCTTGAACAGGTGAAGAGGCTCATCCCTTGTTTCATGTTTAGGATGTGGTTCTCGGCTTTCTTTTTTTTATTTTTTCCAATCTCTCACTTTTTTCTTTTTTTTTCTTCTTTTCTCTCTCTCTTTTTTTTTGTTCTCAATTGGAGTAGATAGATTTAACTATCGCCCGGTTCACACTCCACCCATGTCTTTTGAACAGGTGAGGAGACTCATCCCTTGTTTCCTGTTTAGGATGTGGTTCCCGGCTTTCTCTTTTCCAATCATTTTACTCTTAAGTAGCCCCATGCGCATCAGTGGCGTCAGCGCCTTGCTTGGGGTGATATGATTTTAAAAAAAAAATTCTAAAAGGAATCAAATGAGCCGATTGAAATTTGCCACTGAGCACGTCATATGGACAGTGGGAAGAACAGTGGGATTGTGTTCATTTTAGAGATGAGTCAAAGTTTAACCTGTTCGGTTTTGACGAGAGAAGGTTCGTTTGACGCAGTCCTAAGGAACGATATTTGCCACAGTGCACTAAAAGCAGCGTTAAATCTGGAGGAGGAAGTGTGATGGTGTTTGGCATGATTTCCCATGGTGGTACGAGACCTCTTGTAAAGCTACACGGTAAAATTAACGCAACTGCATACAGAGATTGAATAAACATGTATCTTTTTTTTTTCTTTTTTTTTTATAAGCGTTTCACCCCGAGCAAGGCATGTCACTGCCACTACTGTGCAGGGGGCTACGTAGAGTGGAGAAAGGCTGATTAAATATAGGAAATGACAGAGGGTGGGTGATAGGCGGGTAAGGATTTGGGTAGATGAGAGTGTCGTGTGAATAGTTGTGAGTTAGTGTGATAGGAGGTATCTATTGACCCTACATTTAAACACCTGGAGATTGTAACTGTCGGGAAAGCAGACTTGTGGAAGGGAGTTCCACAGGTGGGAAGCGCGAGAAAAGAAGCTGTTGGAGTAGAATTTACGGTTACATCTTATTTGTTTAACTGTAAAAGGGTGGGACCTAGTTGCTAATCTAGTATCTCGTGTAAATTCGTGCTTAGGCGGCACCAGTGATCTAAGCTCATCGGAGCAGAAGCCATGAAAGTACTTGTAGAAGAGGCACAGGGAAGCCACATCACGCCGGTGTGAGAGCGGCTGCAGCCGGTCTGCCAAGTCAGTATCAACCACGTTACAGATCCTCCTTTGTATTTTGTCAAGAAGCCCAAGGAGAGCAGCAGGGGCACCCGACCAGATATGGCAGCAATATTCAATACACGGGTGGATGGTAGATTTGTATATGTGCAGAATAGATTCAGGTGGGAAAAATTTCCGGGCCCTGCACAGGGAGCCTAATTTGAGAAATGCAATCAATCAACCAGCTGAAGATAACGTGCCATGACACACAGCGAAGTCTGTTAAAACATACCTTTCTGAGAAGGATGTGACTGTTATTGAGTGGTTTGCTCAAAGCCCAGACATGAATCCTATTGAGAATGTTTGGAAGTTACTAAATGAAAAAGCTAAGGAAAAGAATCCAACAAACGTCGAAGAACTATGGACTAATTTGAAAGGAGAATGGGAGAAAATATCCGTTAATGAATGCAAAACATTAATTCGCTCATGTAGCAAAAGATGTCAAAATGTTATTGAAAGTAAAGGTTTTTCACATCAAGTACTAATGAATTATGAACGCTATTTTCATTTGATTATGCTGTATCCATTATAATAGGATGATTTATTTAATCGTTCTGATGTTTTTGATCATCTATTTTTTCGAATGTTATATAATTATTCTGACAACTTTATCCAAATAAGTTTATTGAGCTTTATATTTTGGAATTATATAATTTGCTTTTATATCCCTATTTTCCTTGATAAAATGTCCTTTGAAGCTTTAAAATACAAAGTCATTTCACATTTAGACTTTTTCTTAACATCGTTCTGATCTTTATGCTCGCTACTGTATATGGGTATGAATTGGGGTGCAGTGGATATCGGCTCGGAACGAGAAATCGGGGAGCCGAGTTCGAATTTCAGTTGAATTACCCGCATTCACCCTTGGGAAAGGTATTAATCCGTCTCTTCTCTCCAGGTATGGGTTAAATAACAGGACAGACTGGGATCTATAGCCTTGTCTGGCAACCAGAAAATATGGTAACGTACTGCGCGATAATCTTCTTTCGAGACATGATCGCCCAAACCCGTATGACACTTAATATATATATATATATATATATATATATATATATATATATATATATATAGTCATCCTCATACAAGCATGTTTAGCTGTATCGCAGCATCGCTAGACATTCGCTTGTTTTCAGTCTGATATTAGTCGGAGAACTTACTCCTAAGCCATCGGTACGAGATTACAGGAGCAGGAAAATTTAACGTGTTATATATACGCGGTGCATACATACCCCAGCAGCCGAGAGAAAATTCATGTCTGAGGAGTAATGCGCAAATGGCACAAGCGGTTACTGTTCTCTCTCTCTCTCTTTCTCTCTCTCTGTCTGTCTAAGTAGTAAGGAAACTGGCTGTGTTTTGTGAGTTATGGGTGAAAGGAAACTGGGTGTGTTTTGTGAGTTATGGGTGAAAGGAAACTGGGTGTGTGTTCTGTGAGCTATGGTCTTTTCGTTTTTTTATTAATAAAACCTCCATTTTCTTTAGCAATTTTTGGCATGAGATGATTCTATATTTGTGAGATCGACAGGTATGTTCTGGATAGGGTTTAGTAGGTCTCTGTGGATGTTTAAATGAGGTCGAATTGAACTCTGTTCAGAGAGATCCAGCGTTAGTTTTCCATTCAGTTTTGTAGCTGTATGGCGGACATTCTTTTTGAACATTTCAACAATTTTTATTTTAAACTATTTATATAAAATCTTTTCTATATAAAATCTGCATATTTGCATATGCATATATACACATAATTTAGAAGATGCTCATAAATATTCATCAAGCTAACTGAAAAATTTACGTAAATTATGGAGGATGCTAAGTTACGTATATATATATATATATATAATCACATAATTATGAATTAAAAGTACATTACGACACGGAATTTTCTGTTTCGAGATAGAATCTCGTCATCAGGCAATTTTGGATGTTGGTTGTGAAATTGATTTACATTTAAATACAAAAAAACTATCAGTTTGTTATTTCTGTATATGGGAAAATATAACATTTATGTGTGCGTTCCTTTTAACTAATCAGAATAAAGATTCACTTTGAAATTTCGCCAGTAGTTTCTAGGGAATAAAAAAAAATAAATGCCAGGGAACTCAAAATCGTAAAATCTTGGGTCCTCTTTATCGCCCATTCAGTAAAATGAATTGGAGCACTCTAGCAATTGGGCGCGTAATATGATATGCGCAAAAAAAGGACTGCCTTTTTCCACCGAATGGCCCAGGGGTAGAGTCGCCGACTGACGCCAGTTCGGTCGGGTTTCGAGCCTGGGTTATGTAGCAATCGGCGTCTAACCGTACTGATGAGCTGTGATACAGCGAAACAGATCTGTCTGCGGATGATAACACACACACACACACACACACACACACACACACACACATATATATATATATATATATATAACTATTTACGCTCTCACACCCTGAAACAATGGTAGACTTTGAAAAAACAGTAGTTACTCTAGCACTTACGCATCGCTCATTCAGTAATGAATTAGAGCACTCTAACTACTGGCGTATGACATATCATATGCTAAAAAGTCTGCTGCCTTCTACCAGGTGCCCATAGCTCAGAGGTAGAATCGCTGACTGACGCCAATTCGGTCGGGTTTTAATTCTGGGTAAAATCGGATGTCTAACCGTACTGATGAACTGTGATACAGCGAAACAGGTCTGTCTGCGGATGACTATATATATATATATATATGTAAAAATCGGATCCAAAAATACCGGGGCTGATGCTTTATAAAAACATACTACAAGATATATCAAATTAGCATTTAATCTCCTTCGAAGTAGTCCCCTTCTGAAGCGACACACTTTATCCACCGTCATTTCAGTTTGTGCAAGCACTCCTCGGAAATTATTTTGTTGAAAATATATTGAGGTGTATAGATATCTGCTCACAAGATAGAAACACACACACACACACACACACACACACACACACACACACACACACACACACACATATATATATATATATATATAAGTTTGTCACTGAGCAAGATTATTACAGTCATGTTGAGAAAACAAAGAAAAAAAAAGACCCTGAAGAGTTAAGACATCACAATAATGCATTCACGATAATCCTCCCAACATTCATTGTGAAAATTTGGCGGTAAGCCTTATTACAATTTAACACTATATATATATATATATATATATATATACTAACAAAGATTTCTCCTGTCAAGAGGGACAGAGGTTCGAATTCTCCCGGGAAAGGGATGTTTGTAAAAGATTTTTCTTTAATATAACATCTCAAATATTCAGGCCGGTAGACGAATATATATATATATATATATATATATATATATATATATATATATATATATTGCGTGTATTTTGGCAGCATTTTTTCATTAATGCAGGTTTCATTGAATAATATAGACGAGTTTTGTCTATTTATTTTGTGTAGGATCCTTTCATACCGTCTGATATACTTGATGGTGATATCGTTGAAAGACAACAAAAATCACAGTAATTGTTGATTTTTTTTATCGGGTCTAAGCTTTCGGCTCACATAAACCATTATCAAAGAGTAAATATTAACACACAGTAAACATAGAACATTTAAGTTATTAACAATAAAGCGAATTGAATTGAAAATACAAGTCCATTCCTACCGTGGCAGATGGCCGAAGACAGTGACAAAATAGTGGCGTTGTGGTCCCTGATCTGATTACAGGCATTTGAGTACGTTATTGGAAATATCAAAATTGATTGTATTCAAATCAGGTTTAAATTTTTTAATGTAGATTGCTTCCAAGACCCTATAAAAAATCAACAATTACTGTGATTTTTGTTGTCTTTCAACGATATCACCATCAAGTATATCAGACGGTACGAACGGATCCTACACAAAATTAATAGACAAAACTTGTCTATATTATTCAATGAAACCTGCATTAATATATATATATATATATATATATATATATATATATATATATGAGTACATTTTTATCGATGAAAGAGAGAAATTTTTTTTAAACCAACAACAACAACAAAATAAATAAAGAAATGAATAACATCAAAGAAAGGTGAACTGAATTTTATGCAGTATGGGTCCTTCTATATTGTAGTGAGTAATGGATAATCTCCCCACATTTGAAGAAAAGACTTGAAACAAGAGAAATGTAGTTCTTCAGAAAGATGCTGAGAATATCATGGACTGAACATGCGAGTCACCACGACATTTTTATGGAACCAAAAAGCACGTTTATCAAAAAGTGACAGTCGACATTTCTTTATCACATAAAGAAGAAAGAAATCTTGGAAAATTTGGCACACACAGGACATACTGAAAGCCAAAAAGACAGAAGAAAAGTTTATAAAACCTGCCTAAAAACCTTGTGTAAATTGATGGCGGAAAAGGTTTTAAAAAATACGGCAAAAAGACAAGTTTTATTAAGGGCTACAAATAGCAGAATATTTTGGAGAGACATACTCGTTAAACTCCTGAAAGGACATTGAAGTGGTAGTAGAAGGAGAAAATTAGCAGCCTTAAAAAATATTTATATCGGCATGTTTTTTCCTTTTCGATAAAATAACAAGATCTCTTTAACGTTCTTGTAGTTTTAAAAAAGGATACAATTAAAAAAAAATTCTTCCGTTTTCTGTCAGATGAAAACGGAAGCCAAAAGAAAGAAAAAACAAAACAAACAAAAATCAAAACAGAACATATTGTTCATTCGAACTGCAGGTAATAACAGACTAGAAGTCTTTTACAAAACAGTTATTCTAAGACGCATAAAACTTTTAATAGCTGCCTTATTTTGTGTGATTGTCGAATGAAAAAAATGTGAAAAACAAATAAAACGCTATTTGACGATTTGGAAAAAAAATCTGCTTGAAATGCGAATTCCGCTTTAGAATTGTCAACAAAATTGATAAAAAACATAAAATTAATCTTGAACAATTTCTAGAGACATGTATAACTCTATGTTTGCGATATTTATTAAGCTTGTTATTTGATTGTCTCGCAGTGGGATAACATTTCAAAAGTTCTTTTTGTGAAGCAGAAACACTGAGTAATGGGTTCGATACACACGAGAGGTTTATTTTGAAAGGAAGACAAGAAAATTAGATTTTAAAAAAATTAAAAGAAAACGCTTTGCATTTCAGACTATACCGTAATATACGAGACATATCACCATATTGCCACATATATCTTCAACTCCCTGTAACATTTGAAAATCATTGAACAGTGCAACAGATAAAGTTACTTTAAACAGACATTCTTTAAGTCTTCAGTCGCATTTCTAACGCCTTTTACTATATATTTTGAGTGTAACGTTTCCGTTACACCCAATGGTGTGTAGGGCAGCGTTTTTGCTGTTTCCGTAAGAGACTGTTTTTATGGGGCAGGGTTGTTAGCCCCAAACCTGGAGGAAGCGTAGCTTAGACGTGACACACGACTGAAAGTAGGGGGTACCCAGTGAGAATCGAACTCATTACTCAGTTACAATGATTCTAGCGAGACGAGCTTGCTAACCATTACATTACGCCGAGATTCTCATTTTTGCGTGTAGAATGTATAAAAAGCCATACGTTGTTATATATATATATATAGTACTGTGCAAAAGTATTAGAACAATAACTATATTAATCTTTTATGAGGCATATTGACAGAAAATAAACAATTTAATTAAATTAATTTTATTTGATTTACTCAATAAATGCTTTAACAAGAAAAATACTTGTTACAAAATAAATTTAATATTTAGTATAATAGCCTTTTGCTTTGGTCACAGCCTTCATTCTGTCAGGCATTGGCATCACAAGCTTCTTCAATGTATCTAATGTTATCTCCTGCCAAACAGCTTGTATTTGTTCCCAAAGTGTGTCTTGCGAAGTAACATTAGATTTATCAATTTTTTTTTATCCAAAATATCCCGTAGATGTTCAATAGGATTGAGATCAGGGCTTTGTGGGGGTCAGTTCAAATTCCGAAGCCTTCCTTCCTCTTCCTTTTTAGTTAAATAATTCTTACAAAGGTTTGGCTTTTCACCCTGTATTTCATTTCAGTGAAGTTGTTAGAAAGATCGCCCCTGTCCTAATACTTTTGCACGCTACCGGTAGTGTGCAAAAGTGTTAGGATAGGGGTGATTTTAAAATTGATTTTGATGCCTCATAAAAGATAAAATAGTTCTTGTTCTAATACTTTTGCACAGTACTATATAACACATGATTATTAAGAGAACTGGAGTTTGAGGAGGTAGGTGTCTAGATGTAAGTGGTGATGTAATCATAGAAATTGCCTGACAGCGATGACTGGGTTCTCCTGCTTGTGTGGCAGGGTGCAAAGTTCTGTTGCCAGACACAGTGTCTTCCAGCAGTCAACATCTTAATCTAGGGCAGCATTGCCTCCTCGAGACCTCTGATGTAAGTCTCCGTGTTGAGTCTGAGGCCCTGTGGCTAGATGAATAGAGTAATAATTAGTGATCATTCCAAATACTTTCGTAATCATCATTAAGTTCATCCAACTCTTTTCCGAACCCTCTGCACTGGACTTTGATTAACACCGAAACGATCTGAAATGTTTGTATTGGAGCTTTCGGTGTAAATTCTAAATAGTACAGCATGAAAGTCGGTTCTCTGTGCAGGGCCCGGAAGTTTTTCCCGTCTGAATCTATCCTGCACATATATAAATCTACCATCCGCCCGTGTATTGAATACTGCTTCCACATCTGGTCGGGTGCCCCTGCTATTCTACTCGGGGTTCTTGACAAAATACAACGGAGAATTTGTAATGTGATAGATACCGACTTGGTAGACCGCCTGCAGTCACTCTCTCACCGGCACGACGTGGCTTCCCTGTGCCTCTTCTATAAATATTTTCACGGCTTCTGCTCCGATGAACTTAGATCACTGGTGCCCCCTAGGTACGAATTTGCTCGAGATACTAAATTAGCAACTAGGTCCCACCCTTTTACAGTTAAACCGATAAAATGTAAGCGCAGTTTCTACTCCAATAGCTTCTTTTCTCACACTTCCCGCTTGTGGAATTCCCTTCCACATACTTGCTTCCCCAACAGCTACAATCTCCAGGAGTTTAAATGTAAGGTCAATAGTCACCTCCTAACACACTAACTCGCATCCATTCTCTCAAACACTCTTCCCATCTACATCCTTACCCGTCTATCACGCTCCTTCTGACATTTCCTATATCTAAACACTCCTTCTCACCACCTTCCCCTATGTAACCCCCTGCGCAATAGTGGCAGTAAAATGCCTTGCTTGGGGTGAAATGATTAAAAAGAAAATGCTGTTCCCAAGTTTTTGGCGGACTGGATTGTGTCATGATGCTCTATTTCTCACATATGGTGTTCAGGTTACCTTACTGTGCAGTCAACAAAATACAAAACAAACAACGCGATAATTTATTCATCGCACTCTGTAGAAAAAGTTGTAAGACAAGGATGGGTCTTCTTACCAGACTAATTCAATCTATACAATAAGGCGATTCTGAGACAATTAGAAGTGCAATTTACCCATTACACTCGCACCCTGTATGTACATATGTAATTGCGTATGTACTTATATTGCTGCCACATATTCGAGAGTTAGAACTACTAAGTCCATCTTTATTGTCTTTCAAGATTTAGCTCACATCTTACCTCTACTTTCCCACAAACGAAATGTTGTACACCCTTGTGCAAATTAATTGAAACAAATACCATAGTTTTCTTTCTTGCACCATACGATCAGTTTTAGACCCACTGGATTGACAGGGTGTAATTGATTTCTATTTTTGCCTCAGACTGGGTCATTTGCAGTGGTGTGCAGTAATATGAACCGATTTATTTGGCCGTGAAAATTATTGCATCGGCCGTGATTGCATCAAAATTTTATCACGCCAGGAAACTATTGTCTCGATTATCTGTTCTACGGTTAATGTCTACGATGGACGTTACTCCGAGGAAGCGTACGAAAATAGTAACGCTGTACAAACACACTGGCAAGCCTTACAGATAGATCGCGAATATTGTTGGTGTCTGCCTTTCAACTGTTAATTGTGTTATCGAGGCGAAGAAACAAACTGGATCTATCAGTCAAAAACGTCAAGGAAAATGCGGTTAGTAAAGAAACACGCCAAGAGACGACGTATACGTAATCAGGGGAAGTGTGAAAGATCCTAGGAAGACATTATTCGTTTCGTTTCAGTTAATTTGTACAAGGGTGTAAGTCACTGGATTCTATATCGTCTTTTCTCTGGCAAATCTTTTGACGATCACTATTCCTTCACCAGCTCAGACCTTTACAGCTAAGAGCTCCTCCCTATGTAACTTGCTCTCGGAGAAAAAACAAAAAAACACCGTTATTCAGTTCGTATTCCATTAGCCAGAATAAGAAGACCCATCCTTGTCTTACAACTTTTTCTACAGAGTGCGATGAATAAAATATCGCGTTGTTTGTTTTGTATTTTGTTGACTGCACAGTAAGGTAACCTGAACACCATATGTGAGAAACAGAGCATCATGACACAATCCAGTCCGCCAAAAACTTGGGAACAGCATTTTCTTTTTAATCATTTCACCCCAAGCAAGGCATTTCACTGCCACTATTGTGCAGGGGGTTACATAGAGGAAGGTGGTAAGAAGGAGTGTTTAGATATAGGAGTGTTTAGATATTTTGTTCAGAGAGCTACTTCTCAAAACCAATATTTTGTAAAAGAAACTCCCGAGAAGATGCTTCCCAGATCACGACAATCTTAACTTCTTCAAGACTCGGGATAAATCTTTATCAACTTTCAACAACCTTATTCAATAATTCTCTCACTTGAGAGGTTCTCGGGTTTAGAATTGGGTGAAATGAACTCGCTAGCCAATTATGAACTGTAGATCACTATACACGGTGTCCATAAGGTTCGTGTGTACATTTAAAAATTTATAACTTTATTTGTATTTGCGATAGAAATAATTTGTAAAAAGGATTAGAAAGAAGTAAATCTATATTCTTTAAGGTTTTATTGAAATTTTATTTAAGTTTCCACATGTCCTCCATCATTAGCAATACAAAAGGTAATACGATTTTGCAGGTCACGAAAGACATTTGCCAATTGATTTTTTTTTTTTTATAAGCGTTTCACCCCGAGCAAGGCATGTCACTGCCACTACTGTGCAGGGGGCTACGTAGAAAGGAGAAAGGCTGGTTAAATATAGGACATAACAGAGGATGGGTGATAGGCGGGTGAGGATACCGAGAATGAGGGTTGGGTAGATGAGAGTGTTGTGAGAATAGTTGGGAGTTAGTGTGATAGGAGGTGTCTATTGACCCTACATTTAAACACCTGGAGATTGTAACTGTCGGGAAAGCAGACTTGTGGAAGGGAGTTCCACAGGCGGGAAGCGCGAGAAAAGAAGCTGTTGGAGTAGAATTTACGGTTACATCTTATTTGTTTAACTGTAAAAGGGTGGGACCTAGTTGCTAATCTAGTATCTCGTGTAAATTCCTGCTTGGGCGGCACCAGTGATCTAAGCTCATCGGAGCAGAAGCCATGAAAGTACTTGTAGAAGAGGCACAGGGAAGCTTACAGTAATTCCTGAAATAACATTAGTTATTTTAGCTTTCAAATCTTCTAATGAACTAGGTTTGGTTGCATACACAATTGTTTTCACATATCTGCATAAAAAATCTAATGGAGTCAAATCTGGCGAACGTGGAGGCCAATAAAATGGTCTACTCCTTCCGATTCATCTGTTTACTTACCTAAAAATTGTTGCAAATTTTGTGGTAAAGAATTATTCAATAACTATACTTAAAACTAAATACATTAAACTTTATAACATTTTTTACAGATTATTTCTATCACATAAAATAAAGTTATAAACTTTTTAAAGTACACACAGACTTTATAAACAGCCTTTACTAAGCAAAATTTTGTCTGGCACAGGTCAGTAAAGCTAGAATTCCCATTGAGAATGGAATTCTACTCTAACATTGATCTACGATGAAAATTTTACTCTACGGCAGGTGTCTTCTTTTTCACTTACTGTATTTTAAAACAGATTACTGCAGTGAATTTTAACACTATTATGCAGCCTGTAAGTTGTTATCAAAATGAATTAAATAAATTAGATTAAATTTATAAAATAATTATTTCCTGATCAAAGTCTTTGATGTAAAGTTTCTGATATATATTTCCAGGTATTATTTTGTCTTCCGTGCAAACATAATCTATAATCAATTTACACTGGGATTCAAAAATGTTTTGAATTCAGACTAAACCTAGAGAGGCGATCTTGGTATTAACCAGAGACCTCCTCACTGAGGATGAAGGTGTCACAAAACCGATTTTTATAGTGGGAAATCAGAGTCTTTAAGCTCGGGCAACAATTTACCTTCAAAAGGTAGGGTGGGGTTCCCTTCAGTTTTTCCTAGTAGCGAAGAATATATATATATATATATATATATATATATATATATATATATATATATACAAATGTACCCTTTCCGCAAAAAATGACAACAAAATATTTAAGAGGATTATATATATATACAAATCGTCTTTATTATAATAGAGAAATTATACATATATATCCTTTAGTACACGACGACACAATTATTATAAGATGTAAACATAATAAGGTACTGTTAAAGAGCAAACACGCGGCAAGATCTTTCATAAATGGTAGTAAAGATAAATAACTGGTAGCTAAGAGAATAAAATGAGTCGACGCTGCTTAGATACAATTCTCTCTCTCCGTGAGCGTGACAGTTGGGAAATACACACACACACACACACACACACACACACACATATATATATATACGTATATATATATATATATATATATATATATATATATATATATATATATCAAAGTGAATAAGGAACGGGGATAAATTTACAACGTCCAAAACATTAATATAAACAGTGCTCGATATACAATATAGAGCTGCGAATATTTATTATAAATTATATTTTAGAACATGTACAGATTTTTTTAATAGATATCCACTACAAAGTGTACATTTTGTTTCGACATTGGACTTACAATTTCTCATCAGGTGGTGTGGAAAGGAATGGAAGGCCTCTTCAAGTTGTGTGTGGGATGTTGGTTACTCGGATATATATATATATATATATATATATATATATATAGGTTCTTTCGAAAATAGGTGGCACAACTTCAGGACTGGGTTTTCTATTTCTAAATAATGAAAAACTCCCTATGAACATAGTTACGGAAACGCTTGGATTCTGAGTTATAGACTTTTGCAAACATCTGCTAACCAGAATATTTCGGGTATGGTTTGGTGGACAGTAATGATGTACGAGCTCGTCGTCTCTACTAAGAAAGGTTCCCACAATTACAATGTATCGATAGGAACACATTTGTGAATATCCTTCACCACCTCTGTGAACATGGGACTTTCGACCCTTGTGCTGGAGGCAGAGGACGACCAAGGTCTACGACGCCTGAAGAAGTAGAGCACACACTGGATATTGTGCATGATACTCGTCAAATCAGCACAAGACAGTTGGCATGGCAAGTGGCTATTCCCCATTCGAATGTCTGGAGGGTATTGCTAGAACAACAGTTGAACCCATATCATCTGCAACGTGTACAGACTTTGTTACCAGGAGATTATCCTGCACGAGTTGTGTTCTGTCAATGGTTCTTTTAACAATGAAATCCAATTCCAAACTTTCCTGTCTTCGTTATGTTCACAGATGAAGCATGTTTTACACAAGATGGAATAGTCAACTATCGCTTCAGCCACCCTGTGGGTTATGAATTGTTTTTCACCCAAAAATTACTTTTCGATAGACGAAAGTTTACTAAGCCCTTGCTATTTCATTGCTTTTTTCATGATATTTTATAATCATTTCACCCCAAGAACGGCAGTAATATCGTTGGCGTCAATGGAGTTACAGTGAGAGAATAAAAAACATCATCATCATCATCATCATCATCATCCTGTGGCCTCGGCCGAGATAGAACTCACTCCACCCTTCCAATATTCCCTATTTGTCACACCTCCTGTAAGGTCTTCTTTGTCGATAGATGTATCTCTATGTATCATGTCTGAAAAGGTTAACTTACGAGATCAATTGTGAGATGATGGGTGCCTCCATAATACAAACGATGAAACAAGCAAACTGGACACGTCTCTTTTGAACTAAGGTTGATACTCTTGGTAGCTTTTATAATTTCTAGAGTTGGGTGGTTTCGCCATGAAAGATCAAGTACTCTTCTGAGAAGACGAGTATAACATCCATCTAAACGGCGCTGTTGTTTTGCTGAAAGAGTTCAAGTTTCAGATCCATAGAGTAAGATTCGTTCAATAAGTGTGCGAAAAACTTTTGATTTTGATCTTACGATCAAGATTGGATTTCCAGATCTTATCCATTTTTTTACAAGCAGTCCATGCTATGCCTTTTCTTATATCAAAGTCTTTTTCATAATTTTTGATGTGTGATCCCAGATATTTGTAGTCTTCAACGCGTTTAAAGATGTTATTCGAGAGAGTTTTAATTTCATGATTGCTGCGAATGTTAATTGGCATACACTCAAAAAAGTTCAGGGGATAGAGAAGAGATAAGAGATGGATGGGAATCAAGTAGATAAAAGATGGTAAATTACATTGCATATAAACTTTTAATGATTGTAGCTATCAGGGAAGCAAGACAATGGAAAGGAAGTTCCAGCAACGGAAAGTGCGAAAAAAGAAACTGTTAACGTAGAAGGAGTGGTTACATTTAACTAATTCGATGGTAAAAAGTATGATCTCAATTCCAATGAATGTGGTCGGAGAACCAGAGGCAAAAAGCTCGCCAGAGCAGTTTCGATGAAAATACTTATAGAAGTGACAGAGGGAAGCCACATCACATCAGATAATGAAAATGAAAATGAAAATGTCGAGATGCCAAGTCAGGATTGTTTTATTGCAGATTCTCCTTAGGACCTTTTGTAGCACCTTAAGATGAACCGCAGGAGCATCCGACCAGATATTGCAGCAGTATTCAATGCTAGATTGAACAATGAAAGTATTCAATGTTAGATGTTTAGATAAATCATATTCCTTTGTTTTGCCAGTTCAAATCTACAGAGCTAGGACAGGCCACGTCATGTACACTGAATCGATTTTTAACCTATTCCATTTGTAAGGAGGAAGATCTATTCACACAGCTTCTTAACCAGAACTCCTGAAAAGGTGATTCTTCAATCCTTACAATTTTAACCTTTTGAAGTCTAGGGTCAACTTTTATTTGTCTACGTATCGTGGTAAAATGCATCTCTTTCTAATGAATAACAGTATTTAAAATAGTTAAAGGTCATCAACTCTGACCCTAGTAAATCGTTGTAAATACCATGATATTGATATTTGTTTGATGCCGCCATTGTAGACACGATGGCTAATATGAACGAGGTACTGTTTTATTGAATATCTTCTTTGTTTAGCTATCAGGAGAAGGGAGACCACCCAAAAAACAATAAGGCTTAAGACTTTGTTAAATGCAGCCATTGTAGACATGATGGTCAATATGAATGCAACACAGTTCTCTAGGTACCATATCCGAAAGCAGAATCGTGGAACAGTCTGGGGGAAAAATACATGTATTCTAACTGGACTCTCTCACCTACTACAGTTCACTTGATTTGAACTCCTTGACATTCTATGTTTAGACTATCAAGGAACGGGAGACCATAGTGCTAGGGATTTTGTTGAATGCGGCATTGTGAACATGATAGCCAATATGAACGAGAAAGTTTTATTGAATATTTTCTATGTTTCGACTATTGGGGAAAGGAAGGTCACCAAAAAATCTCATAATGTTTCGGATTTTGTTGAATGACACCATTGAAGACATGATGGCCAATATGAACAAGACACAGTTTTACTGAATATGTTTTCAATTAAAAAAATAAAACATGCGATGCTTGTAAAAAACTGATAAGGGCGGTTCGATATAGACTGATAAAACACTGAACAGCACTGAAATAATTGAGGCAGACAAAATTATTCGTCACAGACAGACAGATAGATAGATAGATAGATAGATAGATAACAGACTATGATAGATAGAGAAATAGATAGATAGATAGATAGATAGATAGATAGATAGAGAGAGAGAGAGAGAGAGAGAGAGAGAGAGAGAATGAGAATGATAGATAATATCAATTATGGATCGGAATCCATCAGAATGTTTCCGATGTTTTCTCTATCTTACGATAGATAGATAAATAGATACGAAAAAAATTAATAGATAGATAGATAGATACAAAAAAAACCTGATAGATAGATAGATAGATAGATAGATAGATAGATAGATAGATAGATAGATAGATAGATACGAAATAACTTATAGATAGATAGATAGATAGATAGATAGATTATGAACAGCTTGATAAGTTAATGTATACTTGGGTAGCAACCTTTTTTCGTTAAATACGGCCGTTATGCAAGATTTAATTACTCTCTTATAAAGTTTTTTTTCTTTATCGACCGTATTTAATGATAGATAGATAAATATATAGTTAGATAGAAATTAAATGGGTGATAAACAAAGATTTTCGTTGTACTGCAGTGAATACCGGCTTGGAACGAAAATTCGGAGGGCCGAGTTCGAATTTTAGTCGAATTCGTTGCATTCACTCTCGCTCAAATACCCTTGCGAAAGGTATTAATTCATCTCTTCTCCCTCCAGCTATCGGTTAAATAGCAGAGCAGTAATGGCAAACTACTGCGGGAAAATATTGTCCCCAGTCAGTTCAGTCTCTTTCGAGACATGATCACCCAAGTGTTCTATCACGTACAGAAATTAATTGTCTGCTTGATAAACAGATAGATATATGTGTACTGATAGAAGCAGTAATCCGTTATAAACTGATTGAAGCAAATAATATTCGCAGAAAATATACATTTATTCGCAAAGAATATATATAGACATAAGTTTCGATAAATGATCAGACGGGTGAATGCAATCATATGTGGCTGGGCCGAATAAAGGAAAGAATGCACAATATTCATAAAATAAGGACGCATTATTTTCGATGCGTCGCTCAAAGATAGATAAATGAGGTGCCCTTTTGTTAATTCCGTAACCTTAAAGGCAAGAGAGCTCCATATATTCGAAGGCTTGGCTTTCATATTTGCTTTTAATGATATCTTGGCTGACAAAGCGGAGATGTTGGTGGACTTCGGACATCGACGTTATCGAAATTGTTCTCTTTGTTATACATAAACGAATACATGCAAAAAAATGAGCGTATTGATTTCAGATATCAATATGACGCCATATCACCCTGTGAATGGGAAATTCCATACGAAAGATAATTGAGGGAAAATAACATATCTTTCATTTTCTTATTTATTGCCTTCATTCATCTGAGTTCAAATTATTTCAACCAGGTCAATAGTTACAGAACGTACAGAGGGTGGACAAAAGAGGCTTCTTTTTATCGAAATTCCAAACAAGATTTATTTATAGGTTAATACAACTTCAATCAAAATTTTCTTTTAATCATTTAAACTCAAGCAGCGAATTAAAGACCCTAAGACGCTAGAGAGTTATTGCTAGGGTTAAAGGCTACGAGAAAAAGCACTAAAAAGAAGAGAGGGAGAGAAAGACAGAGAGAGAATGTAACTAAAGAACAAAAATTAAGAAAACAAGATAACAATTAACATTGCATTTAAAGTTTTGAAAATCAAAGTTGAGTGGAAAGCAAGAAACCGAAAGAGAGTTCCACAAGCGAGAGAAGAAACTGTTAGCATAGGACTTATAATAATATGAGAAGAAGAAAACATAATTAAGTAGAGAGAACAATTAAAGAAGAAGAATTAAGGAGACAGAAAATAACGATTGACATTGCATTTACATTTTTGAAGATCAAAGTTGACTGAAAATCCTGAAGCCAGATGAGAGGTTCACAAGCGAGAGAAGAAACTGTTAGCATAGGACTTATAATAATATGAGAAGAAGAAAATATAATTAAGGAGAGACAACAATAAAGGAAGAGGAATTAAGAAGACAGAAGATAACGATAGACATCGTATTTAGGTTTTTGAAGATCAGAGTTCAGTGTCAAGCGAGAAGCCGGAAGAGAGTTCCACAAGCGAGAGAAGAAACTGTTAGCAGAGGACTTATAATAATATGAGAAGAAGAAAATATAATTAAGGAGAGACAACAATAAAGGAAGAGGAATTAAGAAGACAGAAGATAACGATAGACATTGTATTTAGGCTTTTGAAGATCAGAGTTCAATGGGAAACAAGAAGCCGGAAAAGAGTTCCACAAGCGAGAGAAGAAACTGTTAGCATAGGACTTATAATAATATGAGAAGAAGAAAATATAATTAAGGAGAGACAACAATAAAGGAAGAGGAATTAAGAAGACAGAAGATAACGATAGACATTGTATTTAGGTTTTTGAAGATCAGAGTTCAGTGGCAAGCGAGAAGCCGGAAGAGAGTTCCACAAGCGAGAGAAGAAACTGTTAGCATAGGACTTATAATAATATGAGTAAAAGAAAACATTAATAAGGGGAGAGAACAATTAAAGAACAAGAATTAAGAAGATAGAAAATAACAATTAACACTGCATTTAAATTTTTGAAGATCCAAGTTGAATGGAAAGCAAGGAGCCGGAAGAGAGTTCCACAAACGAGAGAAGAAACTGTTAGATAAGTTTAGGGATTTGATTATATCATTTTGAAGTAAAACTAATTTAATAAAAATAAGCTTGTATTTAACAAATAAATTTAATGGAACATTTATGTAATCTAGTAAACTAACGCTAAATGAGCCATTTTAAAATATTTGATTAATTAATAATTTTAAAAAAATGTGCAGATACTGCCGAAGAGGTTAATACAGTTAATCTGTTTTTTGTGGATCCTTAGTAATATTACATGAGCCTATCCGGGTCCATAGGGATCCATATGAACGCCAGATCAAGATCATCCCTTCACGTCACTCTGATACTCTGGTGTGACAATGAGTGCAAAATATATGTTGATGTCATCTAAAGTGATCCCAGTTCATCCTGGGGACATCAGAGAACATTTTATTATAAAATAATTTTTTGTTAATCATTTCACCCCAAGCAAGGCATTCCACTGCCACTATTGCGCATGGGGCTACATAGGGGAAGGTAAAGAGGAGGAGTGGTTAGGTGTAGGAAATATCAGAAGGAAGGAGATAGATTGGTAAGGATACCCAGGATGAGGGATGGGCAGATGGGAAGAGTGTTTGAAAGAATGGGAGCGAGTTAGTGTGTTAGGGGTGTCTATTGACCTTACATTTAAACTCCTGGAGATTGTAGCCGTCGGAGAAGCAATCATGTGGAAGGGAATTCCATAGTCAGGAAGTGAGAGAAAAGAAACTGTTGGAGTAGAAGTTGCGGTTGCATTTTATCGGTTTCACTAAGAATGCTTCATTATTAATAATAACTTTCATTCATAACATCTTCTGATTGCTGACATGACTCTGCCAATTTTAATTCTTGTTTTAATTTTCAATTAACTTTTTTCTATTTTTTCTTATTTGTCTCCTCCCTGAAGTCCCGCCTCTATACAATCTTCCTTTTAGCTTTTCTTTTTTTGCTATTTTTGTTCTTGTTTTTATTTTCTAATTGAGGTTCTCCGTGCTATTTAAGTGTTTGAATTCTGTTAAAACATTCTCGCTTCAAATTGTTAATTTATTTTTTATTACAGTATAACCCGGATATAAGAGACCAAAATGTAAGATGAACCCGAATATAAGAGATATTTTATCTGGTATCAAATTAGAGATGTGTTAATGCATATAAAATGAACCAAACCCGGATATAAGAGAAACCCGGACGTAAGAGAAATTTTATCTGGGCCCGACAACTCTCTTATATCAGGGTTACACTGTATTATTTTTCTTTTTCTTTTTGTTGGGACGCCCGCGCCTATTCGGCTATAATGGACTATTCCATTACTATGTAAAGTAATGGTGGCATCTACATTGGGTAGTGTGTGCCGCGCAGCCGTACTCTCTATGATACTGTCGGCTCTCTGCCTTCGGGTAGGGGGCGCTCTCTGCTTCCGAGCAGAGAGTTATAACCCAGTCGTGGTTCCGCCGAAGGGTGGAGGCACGACTGGGCAAAAATAGACAGACATTTTTTGGCCTGGCCATATAGCCCGGAAATCCCAGTTATAACTGACCATGTGTCACATGTTGCCCTTACTGGGAGGGACAACTAAATATAGAGAGTGTGCTGAGCAGCCGATCGACAAGTCAGTCGTAGACTTCCGGTGACGACCCGGAAGTACCCATTGCTCATACTACGTCTTATGACGGTTGAGACGATTAACCCTTATTCTTGTATTGTATACTAATAACCTTTGTAAATACTATTTTCACGGAATACAACAATTAACCTATTCCTGTTGTTGAGTTATTTATTCTTACTCACGACATAACACTTTTCCATTTTATTCCGCTGTTTACTAGATAACCATTCAGAAGGCTTAAACAACTTGCCATTGATCATCCTGGCATCCAAACCGTGAACTTCTCAATCACTCAATTTCTCACAAAAGTAGTGGAATTCCCCACGCGTTTCCCCCAGTAACCCTGAAAACACACTCTTTAGAATTACTTACAATCTGTGATCAGCTGGAGCTATGAATGACTCGTAAATTTTAGTGCCTTCATAATAAAACAACTCTCCTTAAACACCATAGAGGAACTTTTATGCCCACCATCAGTATAGCTGATGCTAGTCCCCTGGACAGCCAGCAACACACTGCGCCTCCTTGGTCTCAATTTTTCAACCAACCTTAAATGGAACTTCTCCATCGAATTAATAGTTGCCTCGTTACAGTCTAGCACATTTATAAATCTACCATTTGTTCGGGAATCAAATACTGCTGCCATATTTGATCAGGTGCTCCTGCTATTCATCTCGAGGTTCTTGACAAAATTCAAAGAACAATCTGCAATGTCATGGATCTTGACTTGGCATCTCAACGTCAGTCTCACCGACGTGACGCGGCCTCCCTCTGTCTTTTCTACAAACATTTTCATAGCAACTGCTCAGAAAAGGATCTACTAGACTGAAATAGTTGAAATACTTAAATATAACCGCCACTTCTATTTCAACAGTTTTTTTTTTAATTCCCACCTGTGGAACTCCCTTTTTTTTACTCGCTTTCCTGATGACTATAACCTCACAAAATTTAAATGCAACATCAATCTCCTTTTTCTATCTTCAAGAATCCCGTTCATCTTTCATTCTTTTCTCAATACCTGTTATATCTAGTCTTTTCTCTCAATTTTATTTTGTAACCCATGGCGTACTTGTAGCATTCCTACCTTGTTTGGGGTCACATGATTAAGAAAATGAACCCGGAAATATTATTCAAAATGTAACAAGTTCAATCGTCATTTCACTAGCATCACTGACAATTGTTTTGGATTTTTAAAAAATCAGGAAGACTTTCATGTTTACCAGGTTCTAATTACAAAAAAAACTTACTTAGTAAGAAAGTATATAAAAATCTGGGGAAACCCTGAATTTCTTAAAAACCACCTTATTTCATATCTTAGTTCAATATTTGCAAGTATATTTTTATATAAACAGATTAGTAAAATTTATAAACGTTTTCACATTCAGATTAACAATATTATTTGGGTTCCATCTATATTTTGTAGATGGAATTCAAATAATATTTGTTAACAGAATCGTGACATTCAACGGAATTGAATTGAACTTCACATATGCACGACAGAAAAATCACCTTATTTCTTTCCTTAGTTCAATATTTGTAAGTATATTTTTATATAAATAGATAAGTTCAATTTATAAACATTTTCACATTCAGTTTACAAATATTATTTGGGTTCTATTTATATTTTGTAGAGGGAATATTTGTAAACAGAATGGTGACATTCGTCAGGATTGAATTAAACTTCATATATACACTGCAGCAAAAAGGTTTGGGGGAATCCTGCTTTTCTTTGAGAAAAAAAAAACCTTAGAATGAAATATTTTTGTATTTTTCTCAAAGCAGAATAGAAATTGTCAGTAAATACAGTGAGTGGATTTGCTTTTTTTCTTTCTTCCTTCAGGTTCCGCTAATTACCAAAAAGCAGAAAACTAGATTCATTTGTTAACAATACATTTAACTATATTATGAATATTTTGTATGAGAAACATTATATCATGTTTTCACCATCAACTCCACAGTGAACATTTTGCGATTGCCAAAATAGCTAGAGATTTGATTCAGATCAACGGAAACATGAAAAGGAATCATTCAATTTTGTAAAGAGAGGATATACCTGCTGGTCTAAGTATAATTGAAAAAAAAAAAGCGATCACTTTTCAACAAGGCAACGGTCTATATCTTTCTTCTAAATTATGTTAAAATTACCTCGAGTTGAAAAAAAGGAACAACATTGTGGAAATTATGACTTGGCTGTCACAATCTTCTAACTTCTTACCACTTGAATTAGCATGGGATAAACTAGATAAGAGAGTTCGTAGCTACTGCTAAGAAGATTGGGTCACTATGTCGATCCAGGATGTTTTTTCCACCTGAATCCATTCTGCATATATACAAGTCAACCATCCGTCCGTGCATGGAGTACTGCTGCCATTTATGGTCAGGTGCCCCTGCCGTTCTCCTCAGTGTTCTTGACAAGCTCCAAAGGAGAGTCTGTAATGTGATAGGTACTGATCTGGCGACTCGACTGCAGCCACTTCCCCATCGTCGAAATGTGGCCTCCCTCTGTCTCTTCTATAAATACTTTCATGGCTTCTGCTCGGATGAGCTTAAGTCACTGATGCCTCCTCAACAGGTGTTTATCCGTGCAACCAGACTGGCAACTGGGTCCCACCCATTCACAGTCAGGTTAGCCAAATGCAGATGACAATTCTACTCCTCCAGATTCTTCTCTCGCACTTCCCGCCTGTGGAACTCACTCCCGTATTCTTGCTTTCCTGACGGCTACAACCTCCAGAAATTTAAATGCAAACTCAATACTCATCTACTAACCACTGGACTCTAGCTCTCTTCCCTCCCCTGTATAACCTTCCCTTTCTCTCCACCTATGTATCTGTCATCGCACCTGCTTTCTATGCTTTCTATTGTTCCTTTCTAACTAGTTTGTACTCCTCACTCTTTTCTAATTAATCTTTTTACATTTATGCACCCCCCTGCACATCAGTAGCATTTCCGCCTTGCTCGGGGTGGAATGATTAAAAAAAAAAAAAAGAATACCCAAAAAGTGAGAGTGAACTTTTTCAGTGATGTGATGCAAGATTTACAATTTACTTTTTATTTTTCCCAAAACTTTTGGAAAGAATGCCAAGAATTTGTAAAGCAGAAATTAAGGCAATTGGTGGTTTTAATAAAAAAAACCCAAAACAAAACGAAATATGATGCTGTTGAACGAAGATTTTTTATAGTTAAGAAATTTAAAAAAAAAATAAAAATAAATACACTATAGCTGTTTACGTTATTCAGACTGTTGTTCTTATCTTTGTTGCATATTCACGATACTCCGGCCTTCTTCAGGTGATTGGAGTTTTGAACTGAAACGTTTATTTTAATCAGTGATATAGATTGTTCTTGTTTCATTAGTCATGCTACTTCCGTATGTTTTAGTTATCTTTATTGAAGTCAACTCATCAATTTCTTTGTTCACCTGCTGTAGTCAGGTATTCAACTTACATCTCTTTTGGTGAAGTCACTGAATACAGTCGAAATAAAGACTTCAGTACAAAATTTTAATCATCTGAAGAAGATCGGAGCATACAACGGCCACATCGTCGTGAATATAACAACAAAAATGAGGACAACAATCCAAACAATGTAAATAATGTAAACCATAACAATACCTAATCTCAGAAATACAGACCAACAATGTATTTACTTAAAACTTATCTTTTACTTTAAAAAATCATTTGAAGGTGATTTTTTAAAGAATGACTGACAATCAGACAAAGTTTGATATAATGCCTTTAAACACATATTTTCCTGAATTTTCGTAATATTCTGAATACGAAAACAAAAAGACGAAGCCAAATGTCGCTATCCGATGCTATAACCAATGAAAGAAGCAATTTGAAAAACTGAAGCCTATGTGAAAAAAGTAAATCGCTAAATAAAAGAAAGGAAATTCGAATCAGTCATAGAGATGGAAGCAGCAATATCACACACTAGCTAAATCTGTGTAAAAACTCCAAACCACTGAACCGGACATGAGGTCCCGTCAAACATTCGTTCTTCTTCAAGTGTGCTATTTTTCTTTACCTATTCTTCTTTCTCACTATTCTCTCCGTCAAGAAAGAAGAAGATAACAGCAACAAACTCCTAAAAATTAACTTCACAATAAGTACAATTTTTCCTTATTGCTTTAACTTTCTTTTAACTTTGTCGCCGGCCATAAAAAGGAAAGGAACACAAAATTTATTTGTACACAGCTTAATCTTATCTGCCTGCACACATTTTGCTACTTACAACTACAAGGCATGACCACTTTACAACTACGAACTCTTGATTCTTTTTACTCGACACTACACTTTCTCTTTTTGAATAGCTACATAGTAATTTAATTTCGTACAAATGTTATGTTATTCTGTTCAGTTAATAAAATTCACTTATTTTACAAACGAAACACTTTTATTCTGTCAATTTAATGGCAGCTTTAAATGCGGGGATTGTCGGCTATGTTTTGAAGTGGCCTTGTACCAGGCATGACCGACCGTCCCTACAAGATATAAATGAATATAATGTTTAATTATAAAAAAAACAGAGTATCTGCTCAAATAAGAGTATCCATTAAAAATGATGTTCAAACAAATTAAAAATATGTAGGAGTTAATTTCCATTTCGTAACATTTCGTAAAATAAAATATTTTTTTTTCAATTTTTTAACAAAATTGTATGGGGCCACCAAAAATTTTGTCTATAGTATATGTCTAGTGTAGACAAGTGATGTTATATGTTCGGTTAAAGTCACGTGTTATATGTTATGTGTTATGTTATATATTTTATGTTATATGTTATGTTAAAGTTTAATCAATGTTAATGTATATGTCGAGTGTAGACAAGTAATGTTACAAATTGACTCGCGATCAAGACTTAATCTAAGAAGGGAAAATATAATTCTATGTAAAAAATTCATTCTTATGAATTTACGAGTTATACCCCTTTAGAAGGCAGTGTCAAATGCAAGATCGTCGGTTTGGTGGAGATTATGAAATCGTGAACTTACAAGCTGTTTAAAATAGCCGTAGTAGGCACCCAATCGCATCCGGGAATAAGGATTGTAATCCTCTCTTCTTATTTCTTCTCTACTTTCGTGACAGTCACGAAAATGAATGTGAATTCTTAACCTTCTCCCGAAGTTACAAGCAAATTACATGACAGGTGTTACCGGAATAGTCCTCGATCAAATATTAGTTAGTCGATTTGGAAAATATTCTGATAGCTTTGAGGATGCATAACTGAAAGCTTATTGAAGGAACTGATTTTTTAAAATTACAAACACTCGCGTTACCACAACTGGTTTTTAATTATTTATTTCAGACAAAGTTTGATTGACCATCCACTAGTAAAAATATTGCATTTGATTAACAAAGCCAACATATGTCCTGTTTGTACTTTAGACGAACAGTCAAGATAGGTCCAAGTTACAACCGAGTCAAAAATTAACGTAAGAACGGTTTACACATGAG
>JBBBDQ010001084.1:920000-932500 GCA_037127315.1 Ascarosepion bandense | reverse complement strand
TTACCTGTCTCTACTTCCCTCTATCTGACCTGTGAGTATCAGATTCTCCAAGCCATCCTTCCTCATCACGTTCCAAGAACTTTAGCTGTCTCTTCCTGATGCTCCGCATTAATTTTCTTTTCGTTTACATCCTTTCCAAAACCTCATCATTGCTCACATGCTCGATCCATGATATTCGCAGCATTTTTCTGTAGGATCACATTTCAGTTACTTCAAGTTTTTTCTTCATCTTTGATGATATTGTTCAGCATTCACTGCCATATTGAAGGATAGACATCACATAGCAGTCCAGCTCTTCTTGGTTTCTTTCGAAAATTTCTTGTCTCTTAATACTCTAGTCAACTTCTTTGAATGCATCCATAGCCATTCTAATTTGCTTTCGGATCTCAGTGTCGCACTTCTGTCTTCCGTTAGAACACTCCCAAAGCACTTACATTTTTGAACTTATTAACCCCAATCTGTAACTGGCATTTTGTGCTTCTCCGTTTGCCGATAACCATAAATTCCGTTTTGTTGTAGTTTATTTGTAGTACTTTCTTTTGAATTACTTCAGTCAGTCAGTTTAGTGCCATAAACGCTTGGGCGATCATGTCCCGAAAGAGACATGACTGACTGGGCAGAAGATTATACCGAAGTTGTCAAGGCTATAGTACCCAATCTGTCCTGTTACGTGTCTCATAGCTAGTGGAAGGAGAGATGTATTATATTATTAAGTAATAATTAGTGGAGATCAGTTTATTACTTTATAACAATAGAAAATGATCCCCCACTTTATGCCCAGTCGGAGTCTTAATCATGTCACCAGCTATTATATTCAGTCAGTCAGTTAAGTACCATACGTGATAAACGCTTGGGCGATCATGTCTCGAAAGAGACATGACTGACTGGGCAGAAGATTATCCTGCAGTAGGCTGCCATTACTTTCTGCGGTAGACTGATTGCCAGCCAAACCTATAGAACTCTGTTATTTGTATCATAGTCAGAGGGAGAAGAGATGTATTATATTATTACGTAGTAATAAGTGGGGGATCAGTTTATTACTTTATGACAATAGCAAACCGATCCCTAACTTTATGAATAGTAGAGGCTTTAATTATTTCTTTAACTATTATATTCAGTCAGTCAGTTTAGTGCCATACGTGATACACGCTTGAGCGATCATGTCTCGAAAGAGACATGACTGACTGGGCAGGAGATTATCCCGCAGTAGGTTGCCATTAGACTGGTTGCCTGCCAAGGCTATATAACCCAATCTGTCATGTTATTTAACCCATAACTGGAAGGAATAGGCGGATTAATACCTTTCCCAAGGGTATTTGCGCGAAAGTGAATACAATGGATTCAACTGGTATTCGAACTTGGGTCCCCGATTTCTCGTTCTGAGTCGATATCCTCTGTACCACAACGCACATAATTCATCTACCTTTAAAAAAATGGTAGATGTGACTACTTTTGCGTGTAAGCTTTTTCGGGTGGACATAATTACTAGAGGCGGTGATGTGTGTGCTTTATATTGTAGTTTTGTTGAAGGTAAATTTTGGAATAGAATTTCATTTCTTTATGGAAATCTACTGTAGTGTACAGGTGTGCGTTGTGGTGCGGTGAACGAGAAATAGGAGAGCCGAGTTTGAATTCCAGTCGAATTCGTTGCATTCACTTAAGTGCTTATAACTTTGGGAAAAGTATTAATCTGTCTCTTCTTTCCAGCTATGTGTCAAATAGCAGGACAGACTGGGTTGGTTGGCAACAAGTCTACCGTAGAAATTAATGGCAATCTACTGCAGGAAAATCATCGGCCAGGTCAGTCATGTCTCGAAAGAGACATGATCACCCAAGCGTGTATCATCTTTGGTGTGTCACTGAGTGTATTATATGAATTGATGCCATCAAAGCGCTTTCTCACGTTGGTTGTTCGGTTGATTTTGTTTAGCGGCATATCAACATCTTTATGGGTTATTTAATGACGAAATCGAAATACTTTGTATGTTACTTTATGACTTGAATTAAGCATGTACTATAAATAAGTATTTTTGGTTATGTTACTAGAAATTGGTATTGTTGGTAATTTTTTTATACAAAAATGTATTTTAATACATTCGTTGTGATTTTTGTGTTTGACCGAGGTTCACTATTTGCTCATATCTGGGATCCTAAAAGGTGCGAAAGGGATCAGTGTGGAAACTGGAAACAACAGCAATTAAGAGTTGATTCCACGTTTCTCGAAACCTCTAATCTCTCAATCAGAACACTTAGTGCCGGATGAAGTTTATCGTCATAACCAGGAATAGGATAATTCGAGATTTACATATTGAAGGTAAGAGCTAAGCGAAAAACAGTGAATAATAAGTTTGTACAACTGAATATCAGAATAGAGAATGGAATTAGTAATAAGGGGGTGGCAAATATATAAGTACAAATAATGGAAAGTTGTGGCGAGCCATAATTATCTACGTCATAAAGGGACACAATACGTAAAATAAGAGTCATCCTTTCTAAGGTTACTTTCTTTTTGTTTTCATAACACCAATATTTTATGGTTCAATTCGTCTAAAATGTGAATCTTTTTATCCAATCCCCTTACAGTTCGTACAGATTGGTGCTGATATCGGTAAATCATTCGAGTTTTCCAGTTTTTATGACTGATATGATATCTAACAAGAGATCACAGCCATCAAACCTCCCTTTTATCAGTTGCCTATTTCAAGCTCTTTTTTTCCAATGTTTAACAGAAGATCAAGGGTGGCAGTGGATCAAGGGTGGCGATATTCAAATAATCTATCAGCTTTATCCGGTTAGCAGACACCAGAAATGCCTATAACTGCCGAAACAAAGAAACTAACATAGTGGAGCATTTTTTTTTTTTTTGCTGGTATTAATGGTGACGTATACATTTTCATAGTAACATTATTAACCTGTTTGTAGTATTGTACATTCACTGCATTTACTGTCGCTACTTGGGTCATGTAAGCACACGTCACAAGTCCTCTTCCACATGCGTTGATGAGGCACCACTGTTGTAGCTGTGGTTTGTCTAGGGCACGTTAGCCATAACTTGTTGGTAATAATGACGCGGAACTACAGGATGCAATACTACAAAGACTTTATTTGCACGTTAGTACAAACGACGATTTTGTTTGTGTAACCGCATTTATCTACGCGCCTGAGCTGAAACAGAATGTGACATAAAGTTCAAAGTTTAATGTGGGTTTAGCGTTGTGGTACAGTGGATATCGGCTCGGAACAAGAAACCGGGGAGTCGAGTTCGAATTCCAGTTGAATCCATTGTATTCACTTTCGCGCAAATAGCCTTGGGATAGGTATTAATCCGTCTCTTCCTTCTAATTATGGGTTAAATAGCAGGACAGACTGGTTTCTATAGCCTTGGTCGGCAACCAGTCTACCGCAGGAAGCAATGGCAACCTACAGCGGGATAATCTTCTGCCCAGTCAGTCATGTCTCTTCCGAGACATGATCGCCCAAGCGTGTATCACGTATGCCACTTGACTGACTGATCGTTAAAGAATTGATCAAACTCAATCGACACTACACATTTTTGGGGATGCCTCGAGCACTATTTAATAATAATAATAATAATAATAATAATAATAATAATAATAAAAAAATAATACATATATATATCTTAGTCAGTATATCACAGCGTTGCTCGGGTGTAATGAAACCTGTAAAACTAATCCATGGTCCTGGAGCTCACAGTCTTTGGACGTTGGAACGAAAGACTAAAAAGCAAGAGTTGTTTCCAGTTAAAACGAAACCGTAGACTGGAAAAAAAAAAAAATGAATGGATGTAAGTCAAATTTTGATTTCCTGGCATCGATATCAAAGAAGTTCTTTTTGTAGTAAACTGAATTTTGAAGGCTAAATAAGTCCTGTGAGTAAATGGTATCATGGCTGAGACTAAGAACGACAATTATATCTTCTTAGAGACAAACCCGAAGTAAAAACTAAAATAAAAGGGCTGAAAACATACAGACATACAGGCAGATAAACAGACACACACAAACATATTGCATTATATATATACATATATATTATAGATTTTTTGCACTATTGTAAGAACTGCAACCTTGAAACTTCGGAATATCGTTTCTTATGTCTTTGTCTATGAGTATATAAAATTTGATTAAAATCTGACCACGCCTTCTATAACCCGATTTTTTCGATTATCGATTTTCGATATTTATATATACATATAAACTTATTTATAAATGGAACTTTGTCTCTGTGTGTGTGTCCGTTACCTATAGACTCCGAAACGGCTGAACCGATTGTTTTGAAAATTTACACAGTTGTACTATAAGCGTCTGCAGGTGTTCTAAGCTAGGTTTTGCGTCGAGATATCCCCGATAAATATCGAAAATCGATAATCGAAAAAATCGGGTTATAGAACGCGTGGTCAGATTTTAATCAAATTTTATATACTCATAGACAAAGACATAAAAAACGATATTCAGAAGTTTCAAGGTTGCAGTTCTTACAATAGTGCAGAAAATCGAGAATATATATATATAAAAGGCAAGATGCTTGTGTGTGTGTCTGTTTATCTGTCTGTATTTCCTTTATACAAATCCACAATTTTTATCCGATTCTCACCAAACTTCACACAAATATTCTTTAGGCTGAGTCTGAGATCCAGGACCATGGATTAGTTTTTTCTGTCTGTCTACCAAATTCTCTATTCTCTATCTCTTTCCTCGTTAGACTATTATCCCACTTAATTTGGAGAAACCTAATTTGATTTCAAACTGTATCTTTATTCTAGTAAGTAAATAGTCGTGTTAGACAAATGAATATCATTAAATATTTTTGTTTGAAAACATCGGGAAGCTTTTTTAGTTGGCTTCTCTCTATAAATGGTCAATTTTGCCACCCCCTAAGGAAAATGATTTTAATTACAAGAGAAAACTATTTCTGTTTTCCAGCTTGCAATTATTGATGGTAAAAGAAGGACGTCTAGCATGAATGAAGTTGTGTTATGTTCTGTTTCCTTTTTTTTCCTTATCTTTTAAAACAATGCTCTCAATATATCTTTGGTTACATTGTGTGATTTCTATGAAGAAAAAAGAAAAGTGCATTACTAGTTTTATCAAGTTAAGAGGCGTTATTTAATTTTTTGACAGTTCTACATAGGACTTTGAAGGATGACCAGCGTCAACGAAATCTGCTTTTGAATCGGTGAGAAATTACAGAAATTATTTCTATTGCAGACCTGTAATAGAAGTGGGAGAGTTTGTGACAGGTTGACCACGAGGGCCACCCTATCAGCGTTAGAAATTATTGACAATAATGAGTCGCTGTACAATTGTCTGTTGGGAAAGTGAACAACTCTTGATAAACTGGAAGTTTCCACGTGTTGTTTTTTTGTGTGTGTGTGGAGAAGGAAAGGGTAGATTAGAAAAAAAAAAGGTATTTTATATATATATATATATATATATATATATATATATATATATATATATATATACGGTCATATCACGTTGAATACACCGGTTCTCACTCGATCACCGAAGTTAAGCAACATTGAGCCTGGTCAGGTGCTGTAAGTGTTATTGACGGTTGTGCGTTTGTGGTGAAGTGGATGTCGGTTCGCAGGGAGAAATCGGCGAGCCGAATTCCAATCCCATTCGGACACTTTGCATTCACTTACGCACTGGTACCCTTGGGAAAGGTATTATCCGTCCCTTCCCTCCAGTTATGTGTTAAATAACTGAGGTCTGTTGATCATGCGATCTGTGGCAGACCTCTGCACCGATTGTTTTTTGTTATCAGCAGTTCCAAAAAGTGTGGATGGTGCTACACAAGCCTTCACCACTTTAGAACAATTCTTTGTGTGGTAGTCTAACCGAGTTAGACGCTCATACGTCGAAATCGACGGGAGAGTATTGCCACTTGTGTGCAAGGTGGTTACAATCAGCGGAGAGCGAACAAAAGAGAAAAAGGTACAGGGTTTTCGCAGGAAAAATAAGAGAAAGATGGGATTCAAAAGACGCAAATGACGTTGCATTTAAGCTTTTGCAGATTCTAGTTATCAGGAAAGCATGTATACGGAAAGTAGTTCCACAAGCGGGAAGTGCGCGATAAAAATCTGAGAGAGGAGCGGTGGCGGTTACATTTGACTATTTTGACTTTAAAAGACTGAGACCAATTTGCCAATCGATGAACACGAGTAAATTCATGTAGTCGGAACTCCAGGACTCCAGGAATAAAAAAAAGCTCGTCAGAGCAGAAATTGGAGTAGATAGACTAAACTATCGCCCGGTTCACACTTCACCCACGTCTACTGAACAGGTGAAGAGGTTCATCCCTTGTTCCATGTTTAGGATGTGGCTTCCGGCTTTCTCTTTTCCAATCTTTTCACTCCTTTTTCTTTTTTTCAATTGGAGTAGATAGACTAAGCTATCGCCCGGTTCACACTCCACCCACGCCTATTGAACAGTTGAAGAGGTTCATCCCTTGCTCCATGTTTAGGATGTGGCTTCCGGCTTTCTCTTTTCCAATCTTTTCATTCCTTTTTCTTTTTTTTTCAATTGGAGTAGATAGACTAAACTATCGCCCGGTTCACACTCCACCCACGCCTATTGAACAGTTGAAGAGGCTCATCCCTTGTTCCCTGTTTAGGATGTGGTTTCCGGCTTTCTCTTTTCCAATCTTTTCACTCTTACGTAGCCCCATGCGCACAAGTGGCGTTATCGCCTTGCTCGCGGTGATATGATTAAAAAAAAAGAAGTCGTAAAGATATTTGTAGAAAAGACCGAAGGAAGCCACATCCTGTCGGTGAGAAATTGACTGAAGTCCAACTTCCAAATTGGAATCGATTACATTGAGGATCATTTCGTGGAAAAGCACAAGATAAATAACAGGAGTCCCCGACGAGATATGGCAACAGTATACATTACATAGACGTATGATAGATTTATAAGTATGCCAGAAAAACCTCGTGACCCGACACAGTGACACAACTTTCCTAGCGGTAAATGTAGCTATTGATCATTCCACTCAAGGTCGGCTGCGAGAGTGACTCATCGGAGGCGCAGTGCATTGCTTCTTTACATGCATACTTATTTCCCGTGCACTGAATACTGCTGCTATATCTGGTCGGGTGTGTAGGAATCTTATAGAACAACCAGCCAGTAATCAACTAGAATAGAAGTTGAGTCCAACTGACAAAAAATCACCAGGGCAAATGGGTAGGTGGTTTAAATAATAACCTGGGAGATTCCATTCTGTTACAGGTAAGTCTATTCTGTAAGCAATGATTGGCTGATAATTTCAGTGTCTACATTGAGCTCCATAAATAGTGAGCACAATATTCACCATTTGTCTTTAGGCCACATAGGGACATGTATTCAGTTACAACTCTGTTTATTTTTGTCTGCCAACTGGATGCTAGTTGGAAACATCAGGAAGGTGAGTCTCACAATCTTGAATGTTCACCTTCTTACAGGGAGACAAAAGAAAACCACCATGTTGAAAGGTAAGTTATTTGACTTCTACAGGGTATTCCTGCTATCCACCTAGATGTCCTTGACAAAATCCAACGCAGCTCAGCTAGGATACAGTTCCATTTCTCACTGACAGTTTGGCTTCCTTGTGTCTCTTCTACAAAAACTTTCACGGCTTCTGTCCCGATGAAGTTAGCTCACTGATACCCCCTACATATGAATTTCCTCGAGCCACGAGATTAGCAGATAGGTCCCACCCTTTTACTGTGAAACTAATAAATTATAAACGTAGATTCTACTCCATCAGCTTCTTTTCTCGCACTTCTTGCCTGTGGAATCCCCTTCCGCTTACTTGCTTTCCCGAGAGCTACAATATTCAAGAATTCAAATGTAAAATCAATAGTCATCTCATGTCTCACTAACTTGCATCCTCTCTATCATGCTTCTTTCTCCGTCCACCCCACTCTCATCAGTATTCTCACTCTTCTCTTCCTGACACTCCCTGTAACCTGCCACTCTTTCTCATAACATGCCTTCTATTTAAACACCTGTACAACGGTAGCAGTAAAATGCCTTGCTTGGGGCACCACGATTATAAAAAAATAACTATATATATATATATATAAAAATAAAAAAACAGCAATTAACGACGATTAACGAAACTGTTGATAAACAACCGACAAATGATTTTTGTTTGAACATTATTTTTGATCGATACTCGTATTTAAGTAGATATTCTATTTACAATCAAACCGTATTATATATTTATTTCTACCGGCCTGATTGTATACGAAAAATGTTTGTTACGAAAATGAGTGCCATTCGGCAGGATTCGAACCTGTGACCCCTATCCCCTTAGGGGAAGCCACCAAGTGATCTGGCGCGGCTTAGACCTCTCGACTATGAATCACGATCAGTCTTAACGAAGTCAAATTGAGCCTATAACACAATTCTCGAATTCATTTTATTAACCATATCTGCTCTGAATTGTATCGCAATGTCAACAAATGTAAGCATGTTACGGAAAATAACAAGGTTAACGAAACTGGTTATGAGCAGAATATCTACTTTAGAGTATCGATCAAAAATAATGTTCAAACAAATCTTTTCAAATATATATATATATATATAGGTATGCATGTAAAGAAGTATACATATGTGTATACACTCACTGATACATAAATATTTATCAAGTGTTAATAGAACAGTGCTCAATGTAATATAACAGAGCTATATAACATTAATAAATATACGTATTATCCTACGTCTAAAGCACGATTTAGAGTTTCATGCACTACGCAGTCACCACGTGCATATTATGAACTGACTATTTTTAGACTTAAATATTGTTTTTTTTTCATACCAGCGTTGTTTAAGGTCGTTATTAATTATAAATCTAGGACGTCAATTTTTTCATTTATTAAACGTATAATTTTAATTTGTGTTATACCGAAACCCCAACATGAAATTTAAAATCGCAAGAAGTTAAAAAAAAAAAAAATAAAATATTTTAGGAGACATATTAACGTATATTGTAAAGGGAGATAACTTTTGTTTATTGAATTTATTTTGTCTTAATTTATTTTCTGTTGACGTAGTCATTGAAAAAATAGAGAGAAAAAATGATGAAGAATAGACTTAAGAGAAAAGATTCGGTTCTACAGATGGATGCTAATAAAAGCATAGATTAAACACATTAGCGACAACAAAGACGTTTTACGTGAAATCAATACAAAAAGCACGCATATACTCAAAATCAGAAAACAAAACAGCTGGAATTGGGAAGAAACGGAAGACTTGGAAAATTTGATACACACATGAGATCTCGAAATTAATATTGAGCTTTTGGATGGCGGATCAAAATAAAAAATCGTGGAGACGAGTTCGAATTTCAATCGAGTTCATTACATTCACTTACACGCAGTACCCCATCTCCGCTCTATGGGTTAAATATTCTCAAATATTTGTTAATGCAATAATTAATTACAAAATAAATGTTTCCTAAAATACAAAATAAATTCCAACTTTAAATGGCACACAAATGGTTGATAAGACATAAAAAACAAATTACTCAATCAAAACTCTGTTCTGTCTTGCTCTTTTTTGCGTATCTATCTATCTATCTATCTATCTATCTATCTATCTATCTATCTATCTAAGTCTGTTCATATCTATCTATCTATCTATCTATCTATCTATCTATCTATCTATCTATCTATCTAAGTCTGTTCATATCTATCTATCTATCTATCTATCTATCTATCTATCTATCTATCTCAGTCTGTTCATATCTATCTATCTATCTATTTCCATGTTTATTTATATCTATCGTCTTGGTTTAACTCTTTAATAACACAAGTTCCTGTCTTTTAGGCTAAGCTCTGTAATCAACACTATCACGATACCCGTAACTCATTAGGGTTGAAATAGTACTACGGGTACTTCAGTCGCAGTAGCAGTAGTGTTTTTTGCGCAATATAGCCTGACTAGATCCAAAACATTCAGGCTGGTTTTGAATGCGACGTTTTCCTTCTCTTACACCGGCATTCTTCCAAGGCTATAGGACCCAATCTGCTCTGCTTTTTCCCATAGCTGGGTAGAAAAGTGGGATTCATACATTATCCAAGGCATGTAAATGAACCTAATGAACTCGACTGGAATTCAAACTCTGATTTCCATTTCCTTAATGGGTTCCACTATCCATTATCCTACTGCATAATTGGCGTTTTTAAGTTTGATACAAAGCTTAACGTATTTAGTTTATCTATTTATTAAGATTTTTCTTAATCTGAAAATCTATTTTTATTTTTATTTTCATTCTTTTTTTTGTTTTACAATTATCTGTTAAATATGATTGGCACCGAAAAACTTTATTCGTCACTATTTTTACAAGGAAGTTTGCACTTTCAGTTTTACTTCTATTAGAGGATTAAAAAAAAAAAACACAGTTCGCTCCCAACTCGGCCGATTCCTTCCGTTTTGTTGATTAAACATTTGTAGATTATCAATTGATGAATTCAAGTTGAAAGCGACGAACGCCGGTTCTTTCTTTGATGTTTTCAGATAATTAGCATTTTTTTTAAAACAAACCAAGATGAAGGCCTTTGATGTACAATTAAAACGGGTGAAAATAAAAAATCACATTTTTTTTTCATAATTATTCATGAACGCCTTGCACCGAAATTCTAATCATTTTGAAAACGTTTAAGATTATATATCAGTGGCATTGATCAGGTTTATTAAGATAGGCATGTATTTTGTGAAACAAGTATTCAATGCTGGATGTGTGGCTATGAGCAAATAATCTTAGCGCTCTAAGAAGCAAAGATGATACGGCAAGCAATGATGTTATTGATTCCGCCTGCTAATATCGTCCAGATATCAGCGTGATGCACAATATACAAACGCCATCTTTTGCATAATGCGAGGAAAATTAAAGAAGTTTCTTAGAAGTTTATTCCGGCTTTTACAAACTGTGCGTGCTAATTCTTTAAATGGTTTTGGGGAAAAGCGATAATTGTACTTGATTTTAAACAATCACAGTTGACTATAGGTATTAGCTAAGAAAATGGGCCGAGCCACTTATCTATCTATCTATCTATCTATCTATCTATCTATCTATCTATCTATCTATCTATCTATCTATCTATCTCGACCTATTCATATCCATCTATTTGTCTATTTCGCTCTGTTCATATCTATCTATCTATCTATCTATCTATCTATCTATCTATCTATCTATCTCGACCTATTCATATCCATCTATTTGTCTATTTCGCTATGTTCTATCTATCTATCTATCTATCTATCTATCTATCTATCTATCTATCTATCTATCTATCTATCTATCTATCTATCTCAACCTATTCATATCCATCTATTTGTCTATTTCGCCCTGTTCATATCTATCTATCTATCTATCTATCTATCTATCTATCTATCTATCTATTCTAGAAAGATAAATAGTTTGGTCTGATCACATCTAAGAATATATATCTGTTCATGTCTACATATCTTACACGAAGTCATATATATCTATATTTGTCAATATCCATCTTTTATATATATATATATATATATATATATATAAAAGATAAATTAAGACAAACACGTTATTTCATGGTGAATCGGAAGTATAGGACTATTTCAGGAGAACCATCATCAGCTTTCGTCTTTATTTTACAAAGGATTTGACACGAATGAGATTCACAAAAACCTAAAAAAACAAATAGAAATAACGGTCAATTCACCATGAAAAAACATGTCTGTCTTAATTTTTCTTATATTTGCTCTATATGTATTTATATGCATATATGTTTAGAGGTCTCTTAGAGTTATTCTACCACTATATGTACAGGATAATCCTTTGGATTCTTCTATATCCACACTGCATGGCGGGTTTCAATCCTGGGTAAAAAAGCAGTCGGAGTCTAACCGTACTGATGAGTTGTGATACGGCGAAACAGATCTGTCTGCGGATGACAATATATATATATATATATATATATATATATATATATATATATATATAAAGAACGGAAATAACAAATATATAAATATGTGTATTACTTAAAAGGGCTGCATGATTAGCAATAAAATTTTTACCGAATAAAGATTAGGGTTTAATACATAGATATTATACAAAGTTACAAAAATTTACAAAATAATCTTTTTTAATAAAGATTAAATGGAACAAAGGAAATAAGCTACTGGACAAAGGTTAAGGAACGATGTTAATAATTTGCATAAACTTTCAATTTACATTGTTAAAAAAACTCGATGGAGCTTTTCGACCATAAGTAAAAGTTCATTTATCATTAGGACTTTATTTTTAATCAATATGGCAAATTCTATACGCAAAACGCTCTCTTTTTTGAAGAAAAAACTCATTATCGCTGCCAAGAAAAGAGTAAATTTCAGAAATTTCTGATATTGTTCATAGATCTAAAAGTGTCATTCATCGTGTAATTAGCAGATATAAAAACTGATAAAACCTTAGATGTAAAACCAAAAACCGGCAGACCTCTAAAAATGTCACAA
>JBBBDQ010001084.1:835000-915000 GCA_037127315.1 Ascarosepion bandense | reverse complement strand
GATAGATAGATAGATAGAAACAAACTGTGATAGATAGATAGATAGATAGATAGATAGATAGATAGAAACAAGTTGTGATAGATAGATAGATAGATAGATAGATAGATAGATAGATAGATAGAAACAAACTGTGATAGATAGATAGATAGATAGATAGATAGATAGATAGATAGATAGATAGAAACAAACTATTGATAGATAGATCGTTCTGTTTATATTTATGCATATGTGCCTTACTAGATCAATTACAAACTGAACAGTGAGTTCGATTCTCACTGTGGTATTGGGCCTTGTGCCATACCTAAGTTACGGTTAGAAAATCATCTGGGCATTTCAATGTGGTGCAATGGTTAGCAAACTTACCTCACGAGATCTTCTGTAACAGAACAGTAAGTTCCATCCTCACTGGGTCCTTTCATACTTTCGGCTTTGTATCACATTTAATCTCCACGTGGTAAATCACTGCAGAAATCCCATTAAGCACTTGGTCGTGGTGTAAGCAAGCACGTCTCGCTAAATCAATTAAAACTTAATTGTATGAGTTCTACCCTCAAGGGTGCTTCATATTTTCGGCCTTGTGTTATATTTAAGCTATGCGTCGTAAATCGTTATAGAGATTTCTTTAAGCACTTTGCAGTGGTGTAGTGGTTAACTAGCCTGCCCCTGCTGAACCAATCAAAATGTTCTTGGGAACAATCTGTCCTAATAGAACTTCATTCTTATTAACATCATTCGACAGGAATATGGATGATGCATTCCCGTGCACGTGACATTAGAATCTTAGCTGCAAAGGCATGAACTCGTGTAACTAAGGAATAAAGCTGATCAGAAGATATGCGATAGTGTAGCGAGAATCATGCGACGTTTCGTCTATGTGTTGGTAGAGTGAAAGGTTTTTGAGTTCGGCCGTGACCGGAAATTGTGGACCTGGTAGTATTTCATTTTTTATCTGTTCTGGTTCTCGTCAAGATTCTGTAAATCATATACGTTACAGGCAAAAAATTTGCCCCTCTGCATTTCTTTTTAAAAACTAGCAACTAATTAATATATATTTTAGAATAAAATATAAAATTTTAGTTACGGCAGTGTAGTTATTTTTATTCTGAAAAGATGAGTTGTTAACTACAATAGAAATCAACATAAAACAGCACCATATTTTGTTTTCTTCAATAAAACCACCGCCAGCATTAATTACAGCTTTACAAATTGTTGGGCTTACGGCCTATCACGTTGAATACACCGGTTCTCGCTCGATCACCGAAGTTAAGCAACGTTGAGCCTGGTCAGTACTTAGATGGGTGACCGCTTGAGAATACCAGGTGCTGTAGGCGTTTAGTGACGGATGTGAGTGCTTACGGCCATATCACGTTGAATACACCGGTTATCGCTCGATCATCGAAGTTAAGCAACGTTGAGCCTGGTCAGTACTTAGATGGGTGACCGCTTGAGAATACCAGGTGCTGTAGGTGTTTAGTGACGGATGTGCGCGCTTACGGCCGTTGAATACACCGGTTATCGCTCGATCATCGAAGTTAAGCAACGTTGAGCCTGGTCAGTACTTAGATGGGTGACCGTTTGAGAATACCAGGTGCTGTAAGCGTATAGTGATGGATGTGCGTGTGGTGCAGTGGATATCCTTTCGGAAAGAAAAATCGGTAAGCCGAGTTCGAATTCCAGTTGAATACCCTGCATTCACTTAAACACTGGTACCCTTGGGAAAGGTATTAATCCGTCCTTTCCTTCCAGGTATGGGTTAAATAACAAGGATAGGACTTGGGGACCCTGTCCTTAAAAACAAATCCCAATGAATCTTGATACTCGAAAAGAAAAATGTATTACTGGACACAAAATCTTTTATAAAAACAATTAATTGTTGAAAGGAAAAGGTATTACCAGCAATAAATAAATAGAAAAATAGTTGGCAATAAATGACCCACCGAGATGTTGATATGCCACAAAAAAAAAACAAAAAAAAAATCAACAACCAACCACCCAAATCTTTTGACTGTAGTGTACATAAAGTATTTATGTTGCAAGTATTTGCATGAGTAATTACCATTTTGTATGGTTTCCATTTAAAATTTGTGTACTCCTGTAACTCACAAAAATCTAAAATGAGTATCTGAGTACTGATCAAGTTTCGACCGAAAATAATTAGATTTCATCAGATGTAATGCTATCTTTTCCTTCTGCTTTATTAGGCGAACGTTTCATTCTGGCCTCTTTCTTTCCAAATAGCTACAATTATTTGACCCAGGATTTGCAAATAAGGAGAAATGTTGCGCTCAAAAAATTACTTTCCACCGAATAGCTACTTTGTGGGACATGATCCTGCGTGTGTGCTTCTTTTAATATTAATCTCTTCAAGTCACGGGCCAGTCGTGCAAATTTCTTCAAGTCACGGCTCAATTGTTCAAAAATCTTCAAATCACGAGAAAATGGTTCAAATCTCTTCAAGTCACGGGTCAGTCGTTGAAATCTTTTTTTTAGTCACGGGTCAATTGTTCAAATATCTTCAAGTCACGGGTCAGTCACACAAATCTCTTCAAGTCACGGGTCAATCATTCAAATCTTTTCGAGTCACGAGTCAATTATTCAAATCTCTTAAAGTTATAGGTCAGTCGTTGAAATCTCTTCAAGTCACGGGTCAATTATTCAAATCTCTTCAAGTCACGGCTCAATCGCTCAAATTATTTTTAATCACGGGTTAATAGGTCAAATCTCTTCAAGTCACGGGTCAATAGTTCAAATTTCTTCAAGTCACGGGTCAATCATACAAATATCTTCAAGTCAGAGGTCAATCACACAAATCTCTCCAAGTGACGGGTCAATAGTTCGAATTTCAGGTCACGAGTTAATTGGTAAAATCTTTCAAGTCACGAGTCAGTTATTCAAATCTCTTCTAGTAATGGGTCAATCGTTCAAATCTCTTTATATCACGGCTCAATCGTTCTAATCTCTTCAAGTCACCAGTCAATCGTTCAAATCTCTTCAAATCACGGGTCAATTGTTATCTATCCTCTATTCAAGAAATAAACAACCAATCCAGATTAAAGCAAAAAACATAATTAAAAAAAGCAGCAAAAATAAAAATATATTTTCACCTCCTACCACCTTCTCTTACATTCATACCACACACTTCCTTCAGTGACCCTCTAACATTGAGTGGTCTTTAAGCCCTCTGTTGTTGAATCCCAGTAACAAATGAAAAAAAGTATTTCCCATGTGGGTACATCTCTCACTGTTTTAAACTTGACTTCTTCATGTCAAGAGTCAACCTTTGCCCATCCTCGTTATCCTAATAATGTCCTTACTTCCGACAACCACCTTTTTCTCTTTATGACTTTTATCTACATACTTTGTCTATTGTTACTATTTCTACTTAATGCTCTACCATGTGTGGCTCTGGAGCCTTTTATAAGGTGAACTTTAGTTAAAAAAATTGTGGAACAGATTCCCACGTGGGTGCTTCTCTGGCTAATTTCAACCTCTTCAAGTTAGCTACCCCACTGACCTTCATAATGCTCTTACTGATCCCCTTCACATTTTTCTTATTTGGAAAGCCTCTTTTACCAATTCAACTGTAGATAATGTATTCTTGTCTCTTGAGCCATGTATTAGCGGATTGGTCATGTAATTGGCAAAATGTTCAACAAACGGAATTGACAAAGTGCGCAAGAGACAATAAGAAAATAGAAAGAAAACGAAAAAGAAAAAAAATTATATGAAGAAAACAGTATATATGCAAATAAAAAATTGTGTTCACACGCAAAAGAACAGTCAAGTGGTTATAGGTTCATTTTTTTAAGCGTCGCTTAGATGTGGCATCATGGCCGAAAGTATGGTACATCTACCGAGGATCGAACTCACTACTCAGTTGTAATTGGTTCTAGCGAGACAAGCTTGTTAACTATTACACTACGACAAGGTGCCTCTGCTAAGTGGTTATAGTATTCTTATTGCAAGTCAGTTAAGTTCCAAACGTGATACACATTTTCTTGAAAGATACAACAGTGACGAGGCAGAATATCCTCTCGAAATAAGTGGCCATTATTTTCTGCGGTAGACTGGTTGCCAGCCAAGGCTATAGAGCGCAATCTGTCCTATTATTTAACCTATAGCTGAAGAGAAGAGGCGAATTCAATCGGAATTCGAACCCGGCTCTCTAATTTCTCGTTCTGAGCCGACATCCACTGGACCACAACTCGAAACGCAAGAGAAGAAAGAACCGAAGATATGTGGAATGAGACCGAGAACTGCATATTTTTATTGGTTAGGAGGAAATCCCAGCATGCATCTGTAAGATTTACCTATAAATTTGGGGAGATAATGTTTTTAGCAATTTGGAAACTGTGGTATATTGAGTGAGTGTATCTATAATTTGAAAGGAAAATATTTCTACGGATGTGAGACTAGTAAATCTAAGCTTATAAAGACACGCACGCATTCAAAACGTTGGCCTTGTGTCGCATTTTGTACTATAAATAATAATTCTATAGGAATTAACACTAATATTTATTTATTATTTTACAGTGATGTTCATCTTGTAAAAAGCCTAAAGGTCACCAAAGGGAGTTGGTTTGAAAGGAAGAGGCACATTTGACGCAGTTATGTGAGAAAGACAACAGTTAACCCTAGACTTGAACAGGTTAAGATTCTAAGAATCGGGGAAGCATCCGTTTGGGAGTCGATTTCCAAGAGCAGCGGTTCCTAGGAAGAAGCTACTCGAGTGGAACTTACGACTCACTAATAGAATGCGAAGGAAATAAGGGTGGTTTGCTACAAAATGGTGGTTCTTAGCCTTGGAAGCTAGAACCGGTGGAAATAAGGAGTCTAGGTCGTGTGAAGACTTTCCACACAAACGACAATAGAGCAGCAAGTGGCTTGAAACGTTTTGTCTGTGAGGAATTAGTTGCTGACTGGAAAAAAAAAATTCATCACCCACAAGGACGCGCAGACGCTTTTGAATCCTATCGAGAGTTGTAAGTGAAGACTGGGTAGCACCTTCACAAATATGGCGATAGTACTCCATTTTTAGTCTGATCTGTCTCTTGTATAGGCAGAGGATGTGCATTGTAATGCAGTTGATATCGGCTCGGAACGAGATATCGGGGAGCCGAGTTCGAATTTCAGTTGGATTCCTTGCATTCACTTACGCGCAAATACCCTTAGGAAAGGTATTAATCAGTCTCTTCCCTCCAGTTATGGGTTAAATAACAGGATAGATTAGGTTCTATAGCATTGGCTGGCAACCAGTCTACCGCAAAAAGTAATGTCAACCTACTACGGGATAATCTTTTGCCCAGTCAGTCATATCTCTTTCAAGACATGATCACCCAAAACGTGTATCACGTATGCCACCTAAGTGACTGATGGATCTGCATTGTGGTGCAATGGATATCGACTAGAAAAAAAATCGGGGTGCCGAATTCGAATTTCAGATGAATTCCTTGCATTCAGTTGCGCATAATACCCTTGGGAAAGGGTATTAATCCGTCTCTTCCCTCCAGTTATGAGTTAAATAACAGGACAGATTAGGTTCTATAGCACTGGCTGGCAACCAGTCTACCGCAACCTTCTGCTCACCCCAAGCGTGTATCATGTATGGCACTTAACTGATAGGTATAGGAGAGCATTAGGAGCCAGGTACATACTGAAGCAATACGGTGAACTGACCTTTTCTCCAGTATCTTTAGCAATGAAACGTATATACGAGTTCCACTTCAGGGCAGGAGTGAGTCTAAATTCCAACTGGCGATCAAGGCACGGAGATTCATTGAGAGAACATTCGCTCATCGCGATTGGAGAAAGTTCGGGTCCGACCGGTGATAATGAAATCTCACAAGTTTCGTTTTCGAGTAAAAATAACGTTGGCCCACTGTGTTATGCTTGACAATTTTTTTTCTCCAGAATCTATTTTAAATATTTATAAGTCTGCCATTTGTTTATGCTTAAAATAGTGTTGCCATATATGGTCCGGTACTGCTGCTATATATATATATATATATATATATATTAATCATCTCACCCCAAGCAAGGAATTCCACTGCCACTATTGCGCATGGGGCTACATAGGGGAAGGTAAAGTGAAGGAGTGGTTAGACATAGGGAATGTCAGGAGGAAGGTGACAGATGAGTAAGGATAGCGAGGATGAGGGTTGGGCAGATGGGAAGAGTGTTTGATAGAATGGGAGCAGGTTAGTGTGTTAGGAGGTGTCTACTGACCTTACATTTAAACTCCTGGAGATTGTAGCTGTCGGGGAAGCAATCGTGTGGAAGAGAATTCCACAGTCGGGAAGTGCGAGGAAAGAAACTGATGGAGTAGAAGTTACGGCTGCATTTTATCGGTTTCACTGTAAAAGGGTGGGATCTAGTTGCTAATCTAGTATCTCGTTCAAATTCGTATTTAGGGGGCACCAGTGATCTAAGTTCATCGGAGCAGAAGCTGTGAAAGTATTTATAGAAGAGACACCTGGAAGCCACGTAGCGCCGGTGGGAGAGAGACTGCAGGCGGTCTGCCAAGTCGGTATCTATCATATTACAGACCCTCCTCTGAACCTTATCGAGAAGCCCGAGGAGAAGAGCAGGGGCACCCGACCAGATATGGCAGCAGTATTCAATGCACGGGCGGATGGTAGATTTATAAATGTACAAGATAGATTTAGACGGAAAAAATTTCCGGGCCCTACACAGAGAACCGACTTTTATAGCAGCGGATTTAGCAATGGATTCGATATAGTCATTCCATTTGAGGTCCGCTGAAAGTGTGAGACCAAGGAGGCGTAGTGTTTTACTCTCTGGGAGGCAAGCCTGGTCCATGCTAATGGGAGGTAGGTGAGATTGTCGATGATGGTTAATTGAGAGTAGCTTCGTTTTAGAAGCATTAAAATTTACTAGCCATTTCTTACCCCAGTCCAACATGGATTGGAGGTCTTTTTCAATCTCGGCTGCGAGGTTAGCTTTGACGCCTACACCAGATTTTTGTAGGAGGCGAGAGTAAATATTTATAGATTCTTGATAAAATTCAAAGAATCCACAATATTATTTGTCCGACCTGGCATCAGAACTTCATCCATTTTTCTCCCGCTGTAATGTAGTTTCTCTATATTTTCATGGTAACTTTGCTGATTAACTTTCCGCTTCGGTATAACAACGTTTGGAAAATGAAACCTCAATGTCCCGCTCATGTCTATCCATATTTCAAATTATATTTGTTGAATATATTTTGCTCACACAATTTCACTCCTACACGTTTTAACAAGCTAGTTTTCATCTATGAGACACCCATCATTCATCCAATATGTATGTGATATTCCTACTTTCCTGCGCATTTTGGCGTGGTTATTTAAGGAGGCACACGCGTGTTATCCATGAGTGAGGACTCAGTTGCCCCGTGATAGCGACTATGCTATCGCGGGGACAAGTTGCTTTGTTTTACCTAACTCATATATACACACCGCATTAATTGCAGGTCGCATTTAGGCGCCAATTTATTTACTTACACACACACATACATGTGCGCACATACATTTCCCAATACCAACTTAAAGGGGAATTCAATTCAACAAGTCAAGTATTGTATGTATTTCTACCTTTCAGCATTATCCTTTGTTGACTTTCTTTCTTCAATGAATAACTTTCATTCAACAAGTGACTTTCACTTACGTTTCTTAATGTTTCAAGGGAAATAACTTTTCCCTCCCTTATTTGCACGCTTATTAAACCCTATGTAACGTTATTGTTAATACATGTTTTATCGTCATTTACTCTGGTGTTGTTTCTTATTTCCTATACCATCTTAGGCCGAATCGAATCTCAAACAATAAATATCGTAATGGACCGACTGTCCTCTACGCAGGAATAAATAAGGTAAAGAATGAGGTTGTGTTACTTTTATTATTACTTTAGTTGATAATGTGAATCTTTTTAGGTACGTTGTTCGTTATCTCGCCGAAGCCGTGCTGAGCCTCTCGATAGACATTACGGAGAATTTAAGGTTTCTTTTTTATAATTGTAGTGTAAGACGACCTCTGGTGTTGTTTCTTATTTCCTATACCATCTTAGGCCGAATCGAATCTCAAACAATAAATATCGTAATGGACCGACCGTCCTATGAATCAATATTAATTAGGGATTCACTTTCAAATTTTGTTATTTTTATTCCACCCTACAAGAGAAATTGTACACGTGGGAACTAGTTTGGACTTCGTGGAAACTCTGAGGTGTCATAGTGGCTGTATTAAGAATGAAAAGTCAGATAGTGTTGTTTTAGTGTAAGGAATTATATTTGGGTTGGTGATTTTGGCTAACTAGGTTTCTGGCATTGTGCCATTTTTTTTTTTCACAATAAAAGTTATTTTTGCAATGTTACCTAGACTTTATGAACTTAAAAAGCAGTACTAGTTTGACAATAAGTTCTAATCAATTTAGATTTACTTGGCTAGATGTAACTGGAAATTCTATATTAACATTTTCTTTTCTCACACTTCTCGCTTGTAAAACTCACTTCCGGTCTCTTGCTTTTCGGTTAATTTTTGATCTTCAGAAATTTAAAAACAATGTCAATCGTTATTTTCCGGCTTATTAATTCCTGTTCTGTTATTGTTTTAGTTCTTTAGTTATGCTTTCTTCTCATATCATTAAAAGACTTATGCTAACAGTTTCCTCTTTTACTTGTAGAACTCTCTTCCGGTTTTTTGCTTTCCAATTAATTTGAGTTTCAAAAATTCAAATGCAACGTCAATCGTTATTTTCTGGCTTCTTAATTCCTGTTCTTATATTGTTTTCTCTTCTTAATTATGCTTTCTTCTCATATTATTATGAGACTTATGCTAACACTTCCTTCTCTCGCTTGTGGAAATCTCTTCCGGCTTTTTGCTCTCCAATCAACTTTGAGTTTCAAAAATTCAAATGCAACGTCAATCGTTATTTTGTCTTTCTCATTATTCCTTTATTGTTATTTCTCGTCAGTATGTTTTTCTATTCCTTATACTTTCACTCTCAGTAACCCGTATGTGTTTAGTGGATCTATCCCTTTCGTCGGGTTCATTTAATCTCTGTGAAAGTAAATAGTTGAGAAATGTCAGATTAGCATTCATCGGTTAAGCCGTTAGGAGGCAGATTTCTCGCCTTTACGTTGGTCTCAGAATTACTGTCAGTAAACGTTTATTCTATATTGGCAGTATAGCCCGGCGTTGCTCGGGAGTAATGAAAGCTTTGAAACTGATCCATGGTTCTGGACCTCAGACTCAGCCTAAAGAATATTTGTGTGAAGTTTGGTGAGAATCGGATAAAAATTGTGGATTTGTATAAAGGATATACAGGGAGGTAAACAGACACACACACAAACATCTTACCTTTTATATATATTGTAGTACAACTGTGTAAATTTTCAAGAAAATTGGTTCGGCCGTTTATGAGTCTATAGGTAAGGGACACACACACACACAGGGACACACACACACACAGGGACACACACACACACACACACACACAAACAAAGTTCTATTTGTAAATAAGTTTAGATTTTTGTATCTCTTTTACTCTCAGTCGATGTTCTTTGTATCACAATGACAAAAACATATTTTACTCATCATTAGAAATTCTTTGAGAATAATATAGACTGAACACATGAGCAATGACGAATATTTTAGAGAAAATAATAACCAAAAGAACACTTCTAATTAGAATCAGATAGAGACAGTTGAAATTTCCATGTCACATTATTAGGAAAGAAGGTTTGGTCGGTTGTTTTTGTTTTATGGCATATCAACATCGGCGGGTCATTTACTGCCAACTAAATTTTATTTATTTATTGCTGGTAATACCTTTTTCTTACAACAATTTATTGTTGTTTTTATATAAGTTTTGTGTCTAGTAATACTTTTTCTTTTTCGAGTACCAAGGTTTATTGGGATTTGTTTTTTAAGGGCAGGGTCCCCAAGTCCTACCCTGTTATTTAACCCATAACTAGAGGGAATGGACGGATTAATACCTTTCCGAAGGGTACCAGTGTTTAAGTGAAAGCAGGGTATTCAACTGGAATTCGACATCGTCTCACCGATTTCTCTTTTCGAGCCGATATCCATTGTACCGCAACGCACATCCGTCACTATACGCTTGCAGCACCTGGTATTCCCAAGCGGTCACCCATCTAAGTACTGACCAGGCTCAGCGTTGCTTAACTTCGGTGATCGAGCGAGAACCGGTGTATTCAACGTGATATAGCCGTAAGCCTCTTAGGAAAGAGGGTTTGCATAATTAAAAAATATCAGTCAATATATATTATCCCTCCGCCTTAAAAACAACTGAAAACATAAAATCCATAGCTAAATCGGTTTTCTGAGCAGGGCCAGGAAGTTTTTCCTGTTTGAAGCCATCCTGCACATATACAAAGCAACCAGTTGCTCGTGCATTGATTACTGCTACCATATCTAGTCGGGTGCCCCTGCTATCAACTTAGGAGTCCTTGACAAAATCTAACAGAGAAACTGTAATCCCGACTTGGAATCTAGGATACAGTCACTTTCTCGCCGGCGCAATGTGGCTTCCCACATATATATATATTGTTTTAGAACATGTACATAATTTTGATGTGCGTTGTGGTGCAGTGGATAGCGACTTGGAACGAGGTATCGGGGAGCCGAGTTCGAATTCCAGCTGAATTCCTTGCATTCACTTACGCGCAAATACCCTTGGGGAAGGTATTAATCTGTCTCTTCCCTCCAGTTATCGGTTAAATAACAGGACAGATTGGGTTCTATAGCCTTGGCTGGCAACCAGTCTACCACAGAAAGCAATGGCAACCTACAGTGTGAATAATCTTCTGCCCAGTCAGTCATGTCTCTTTAGAGACATGATCGCTCAAGCGTGTATCACGTATGGTACTTGACTGACTGACATAATTTTTTCTGTATATTTCCTCTACAATCATATGTTTAACGTCCAAAACATTAAATATGAATATAAAAATAGAACAATGATTATTTATTATTAATTATTACTTTAGAACGTGTACAAACTACAAACTACTACAAAATTGTACATTTTTTTCAACATTGAAAGAACAATGTTTCATTAGGTAGTTAATAATGATGGTATTAAGCGTTTCATTGAAAACAATTTAAAAAAAGCACCACTTCCCTTTATATTTGAATTTTCATTTTCTTTTTTGGGTCGAAGCAAAAAGTTATTATGAAAGAGAGAAGAAAAGATCATACAATAAGATTAGAAATCAACAATTATATACAGAAAATATACTCCAACAGTTTCTTTCCTCGCACTTCCCGACTGTGGAATTCCCTTCCACACGATTGCTTCCCCGACGGCTACAATCTCCAGGAGTTTAAATGTAAGGTCAATAGACACCTCCTAACATACTAACCTGCTCCCATTCTATCAAACACTCTTCCCATCTGCCCAACCCTCATCCTCGCTATCCTTACTCATCTGTCACCTTCCTCCTGACATTCCCTATGTCTAACCACTCCTTCACTTTACCTTCCCCTATGTAGCCCCATGCGCAATAGTGGCAGTGGAATTCCTTGCTTGGGGTGAGATTATTAAAATATATATATATATATATATATATATATATATATATAGCAGCAGTACCGGACCATATATGGCAATATATAATCATATAAGATGATTAAAAAAATATATATATAAAAATATTCGTTTTTTTTGCAGGGATATTTGTATCTTATCGAGGAATATGACTAAGTTAATCTCATTTAGTTACATATTTTTTATACAATTTCTTTACAAATTTTTTTAAAATAATTTTTTTGGGGTAGCATATGTTGAAATATCTTTTTAATACACTAAATCTTAAATTACACACCAAAAATTGCCCATTTTCTTTTTAGTTGCTCATCGCCCACCCAGCTGAAAGTGCCCACCGGTGGGCGCTATCACGCAGGTTGGAAAATCCTGCTCTAGACAATATCTGAATAACCTACTTACAATGAAACAAGTATCTAACTGCTCATTGACTAACTCCACGGTTAATTAACCCTCTAGGGCCATTCGTATCATATTTGATACAGTATGAAAACAAGCCTTGAAAGAAATATTTTCCTGAAAAATTTTTTAAGAGAAATATTTTATAAATTTTAAATGAAAGCAGTACTGACTGCTCAGTCAATGAATACCAAATGTTTCCTTATAGGGAAATACCAAATGTTTCCTTATAGGGAAATACTGTATCAAATATGATACGAAGGCCCTAGAGGGTTAATGAGAATTAAGTCTATTCTCTGCTTGGGTGGTAAGGTAAATCAAAACCGCGCAACCGGTTACAAAGACCGCGCAACCGGTTACAAAGATTATTATTTAGCTGGACAAGTTTTAGACTGATTTCTTAATTAGACTTATCTCGAAATAGAAATCTTGACGGAAAAGGTTTTTTGTCTGCGTTTTTTTTTTTTTTCATCAAAAATCTTTTTTGAGATGATAAACACCATTTTCTGGCGATGATTTCCCTTTTCTCTGTCATGCAATCGCTAAATTAATTCCCTCTGTCGTTTAGACTTCGACGGAAGACAGGTTGAAAAATGGTGTTTTTTTTTAACTCTCTTTTTCTTTTTGTTTAGTAAATGACAAATGGATTTGTGAGATTTATTTACCCGAGACTTTCAAAAGATTCTCCATAAAGTAAATAGAACGTGAGGCATTATATATCGCTAATATCATCAAAGATGAACGCTAATTCCATCACCTGCTTAAGAAAAAGTACTCGAGGCAGTCCGTATGTATAAAGTCTTGTGGTATTCATTTTATTTAGCCGATAATTTATTAAATCTAAAAAAGACATTATGATGTCTGCTTACAAAAGAAACGGTTACATATTAGAATTTCGTTATCTGAAGTAGTAATATTCAACCACGCCGTCTGGTAGATTGTAGTTCAATGTCTGTTTTACATTCATTCAAGCTTACGGCCATATCACGTTGAATACACCGGTTCTCGCTCGGTCACCGAAGGGAAGCAACGTTGAGCCTGGTCAGTACTTAAATGGGTGACCGCTTGCGAATACCAGGTGCTGTTAGCGTTTAGTGACGAATGTGCATTGTGGTGCAGTGGATATCGCATCGGAAAGAAAAGTCGGTGAGCCGAGTTTGAATTCCAGTTGAATACTCTGCATTCACTTAAACACTGGTACCCTTGGAAAAGGTATTAATCCATCCGTTCATTCCAGTTATTGGTTAAATAACAAGGGTAGGACTTAGGGACACCTGCCCTTAAAAACAAATCCCAATGAATCTTGATACTCGAAAAAGAAAAATGTATTACTAGATACAAAACTTTTATAAAAAACAACAGTAAATTCTTAAAAGAAAAGGGTATTTCCAGCAATGAATAAATAATTAAAGATTAGTTGGCAATAAATGACCCGCCGAGGTTGATTTTCCATAAAAACAAAACAAACCAACCAACATGCATTTATGTGTACATATCTCTGATAGTTGCTCCTTGTCGTGGCAGAGGAGCTTGTGTGGTTCAGTGATATTGATAGCTATGCTATCGGGAGTTCTAAGTTCCTGGTAGGGTTACTCTTATTGTAAGGTCGAAAACGACCAACATCAAAAACCTATTGGTGGAACAAGCAGATGAGTAATACACCAAATCTCAACGCTTGAACCAGCAAATGCAGAGGACTACGCATGATGGACATGTTACAGTAGGCACCACTCAAAATTATAAGATCCGCGGCAATCTGTTGTAGTTTCATAATTGGCTTCTGCTTCTTGATTTATTGCATATGTGATGCCGAGGAGGATCATGAAATAAATTCACGCCTTCGTCACATTCTTCTACTCTGATTTCATTTATCTTCAAATACATATTGCAAAGCCAAACGGCGATAGGGAATGTATAATCGGAGGAGATTTTAGTGAAAATAGAATCTTCTAGTCCGGACCAAGAACTCTGGGGGCGAAATTAGCCATCAACAACATTATCTTACAGGAAGCTAACAGTAAATAAGAAATTAAATTCTTGGATATGAGGTAAAGCTGACGACGACTTGTACAGCAAGGACATAATTTGTATTATGTAGGTGTTCTCACAGATTTAAGACAGTTGAAAACTGTGGGTGGAAAAAGCTGTTTACAGCATGGCTATCCAAACTGATATAAAAATCTCAAACATCTCTCTACATTAAATAGCTATCGAAAACAGTTTGAAACGGTTGATAAGGGCTTTATAAATCATACGAAAAATCCAAGAAGAATTTTTTCAATGTTTTCCCTCCAGGCAAGCCAATGAAACCATCAATAAGCAAGTGATTACTGATTGTTAAGGAGATAACAAGTAGCTTAGCATTTAAAATTCTGAAGATGGAATTTAACTGGGAAACAAGAAAACGAAAGAGACTTCGACATGAGACGGGTGAGCATAGAACATAGAATATCGAGCCATTTTAGCTGTAAAATGATGAAAATTTGACGCCAGACAAGTACTGTATTCAACTTTTTAAAGTTTAAGTATCAAGGGAAGGCCAGGATTTAAAATCGGGTTTCGTTTCTTTCTTTGAGCACTGCTATATTTGTAATTATAAAAAAAGGTCAGGGAATGATTACAGGGTATCGCAACCCAAAAGATGGCGCACTCAAGGGATCTTATTTTTCATTGATTTTAAGAAATGAAAAATATCAATCTCTGATTCTGTTATGTAAAACAACAGCAAAAATCAATACTATAAGAATTTCTTTCTTTCTTTTTCTTTCTTCTTTCCTTTCTTTTCGTTACTTTTCTCTTTCTTGTCAGCTGCTATTGAGAACAGTAATTCATTATGGAATTAACGTAGGGAAAACAGGAAATCCATAGAATCTAATTATGATACAATTCGATATCGCTACGCTTCTTTGACAAGAATGGTAATTAGCGCTGACTATTATTGATAAAATCTCTTAAGAAAATTAAAAAGAAAATACTTGAATATATTACACATTACAATGGGAATAGAAAAGTTATATCAAGAAACATATTTTTTTGAAATATTGATAAAAAATCTTATGGCAAGCTTTAAGTGCTTATATGCTACTGCGTAATATTTAAGAACAAATATATATATATATATATATATATATATATATATATATATATATATGTGTGTGTGTGTGTGTGTGTGTGTGTGTGTGTGTGTGTGTGTTTGTTTATTGCAAGGAATTTATTCCTTTAACTGAGCAGGTTCATGCCGACTTCGAAATTTCGTGAGGACTGCGTTATAATTTCTTCACTCATCGGGCTTATATATATATATATATATATATATATATATATATATATATATATATATATATATCCAGTATAATTTATGACTTTTTTAAAAATTTTCAATTTATAATTTTTAAAAATTCCTTAATTTTTCTTCATGCTTTAAATAAAATTAATATTCACAACATTAAATAAAATTTAGTATTTTACTTTTATCAATTTAATTTTTTATACATATTCAAAATAGAAACCCCGTCTATTTGAAATGCAAAATATACTTTTAAAATTAAAATCTGTAATCCCTATGTAAAATTTCACTGTGCCAGCATTGTCTTAAACGATATTTTTATATAAATTTTAATTACTTTAGCACTTGAAGATTGCATTGTGCATGCGATTCCGAGCTGTGCTACAGTGAGGGATAATATGTATATACTGTCCATGATAACACACACAAACACACACACACACACACACACACACACACACATATATATATATATATATATATATATATATATATATATTGAAAATAAATGGGACGAATTTACAAATGCATTGATGATAATTTATTTCATGAATATTTTATAAAAAATATTCATCTCCTCAGACCGATTTCTTTTACAAAAATGAATGGGTTAGATTTATCGAGACGAAAGGAATCGTGTATAGGTAGGTAAAGAAAGAAAGCATATTACCAATGTGATAGGGGATTAGATATAGTGTTAATCTTTAAATCTGTAAATGCCGCATTTTTATCCCAGGTGATTAGATGACCTTGGAGTGAATTTTCAGTTGGCCATTCTCAAATACACCTCAATAAATTTAGGGGCCTTTTTTAAAACAAGAATCATTGAACTGTGAGATTTTTATATTAATTCTGACGCAATAATATCTTCGTCTTGCCCGGTTCACACTCCACCCACGTCTATTGTACAGGTGAAGAGGCTCATCCCTTGTTCCCTGTTCAGGATGTGGTTTCCGGCTTTCTCTTTTCCAAGCTTTTCACTTTTCTTTTTTTTTCTTTTTCATTTTTTTTTCAATTGGAGTAGGTAGATTAAACTATCGCCCGGTTCACACGCCACCCACGTCTATTGAACAGGTGTAGAGGCTCATCCCTTGTTCCCTGTTCAGGATGTGGTTTCCGGCTTTCTCTTTTCCAAATCTTTTCACTCTCACGTAGCCCCCTGCATATCAGTGGCGTTACCGCCTTGCTCGGGGTGATATGATTAAAAAAAAATAAAAAATAAAAAATAAATAATCATTTTTGTTTAATGACAATAATATTACTTTGACGTATGATAACAATGTTAAAGATGATAAAGAACGTTAATCATTATTATTCTTTACTCCGTTAAAAACAAGGTAGGCGAAATAGAGAGAAACAAAAATCGTGAAATTCTTCCTAAACTTAATTAACAACATTTCTATCATTCACCCACACTAAAAGTTTTCAGCAAAAACAATATTAAATTCTGTTATAGTTGCGTTAAGAACATAGAGAAATATATTTCACAACATGATACTATAATATGAAATAAATATTTGGCACCCCCCCGTGAATAATATCAGTCATCTTACCACTAACAATAATGACCCTTCCAAAAAATAATTGCAACTGTCGAAAAAATTAATCCTGCCCATAAAATGGCCAATGCATGTCCGAAAATATTGTTTATAGAACTCGAATTCATTATGATGATGATGTTAATTTTACTTTGGAAGAACTTCTAACAGGTGGAAGATAATATTTTACAACGGCATGTTGTTTTTAAACAGCAGTAAATGCAGCAAAAGCACTGCTTTATCCATATTTTTTTTTAATCACATCACCCCAAGCAAGGCGGTAAGGCCACTGGTGTGCAGGGGGCTACGTAAGAGTGAATAGATTGGAAAAGAGAAAGCCGGAAACCACGTCCTAAACAGGGAACAAGGGATGAGCCGCTACACCTGTTCAATAGACTTGGGTGGAGTGTGATCCGGGCGATAGTTCAGTCTATCTACTCCAATTGAAAAAAAAAAAAAGAAAAAGAAAAGAAAAGTGAAAAGATTGGAAAAGAGAAAGCCGGAAACCACATCCTAAACAGGGAACAAGGGATGAGCCTCTACACCTGTTCAATAGACGTGGGTGGAGTGTGAACCGGGCGATAGTTCAGTCTATCTACTCCAATTGAAAAAAAAAAGAAAAAGAAAAGAAAAGTGAAAAGATTGGAAAAGAGAAAGCCGGAAACCACATCCTAAACAGGGAACGAGGGATGAGCCTCTACACCTGTTCAATAGACGTGGGTGGAGTGTGAACCGGGCGATAGTTCAGTCTATCTACTCCAATTGAAAAAAAAAAAAGAAAAAGAAAAGAAAAGTGAAAAGATTGGAAAAGAGAAAGCCGGTAACCACATCCTAAACAGGGAACAAGGGATGAGCCTCTACACCTGTTCAATAGACGTGGGTGGAGTGTGAACCGGGCGATAGTTCAGTCTATCTACTCCAATTGAAAAAAAAAAAAAAGAAAAAGAAAAGAAAAGTGAAAAGATTGGCAAAGAGAAAGCCGGAAACCACATCCTAAACAGGTATATCATATATTGGAAATTAAAAAAAAAACAAAACAATAAAAAGGACCCAATTATTGCCTGGAATATCGTCGCTAAATCCAAATTTTAAACGGATAAAGACACAGGTTTTACTTATGCCTTGTAGAAAAACTTGGCATTTTAAACTATATAAACAATCCTAATCTATTCGACAATAAATATAGATAATTCTAATCTACATGACAAAAAAAAAATTCTTTGCTGCCATTGAAAAAATACTTAAATTCTTACGCCGCAATTGATATAGATTCCTCTATACGATTGACCCTTTCTTTCTCTCTTTCTTCCTCACTCCCTTACTCTTCCACTTTCTTTCTTTCCCCCACAAATATTAATAATTAGGAATTACGCCGCTTTGATTTCTTTTCCTATCTTTTTAATATTTTTTAATTCTAAATTTTAATTTTAATTTTAAATGTATTTTTTTTTATCTGCATGTAATCGTAGATTATTTATTCTTTTACGTTTTATGAATTTTACGTTTGATTTCTTTTCCTAGTATTCTAATATTTTTTATTTTTTATTTGAAATTTTATTTTTAATTTGAAATTTTATTTCTTTTTATCTACATGTACAAATAAATAAGGAGCAAATGCAGACAGGTTAAAGAAGAATGGCTCAACAACAAATGGGCAGAAGTAGAGAGACTGAGGAGGACTAATTAAGCAGACATGCATAAAGAAATAAAACCGATAAAGCAAAAAACCAGTTCCTCAACAGGATGAATAAAATCTAAGGATGGAACGATCATATTGGAGAAAGAGGAAATATTCTAGCAATGGAAAGAATATATAAAAGATCATTTCCGCCACAAGAGAGCAACCGATAATAAGATGACGGAGCGGAAATATTAAAGTCCGAAGTGGAAGCTGCAATGGACCAGACGGTATCGTAATAACGTTACTGATAATCCTGGACGAATTCGGTGTAGGAATAATTACAGAAAAAAATGAAATTTATAACAAACGACCTAAGCAAGTCCATTTTCATAGTACTGCCAAAGAAGCCAGGTGCAAAAGAGTGCGAACTCCACCGAAAAATCAGTTTAATGAGCCACATTAAGAACTGATCGTCTAAATCTTGACAAATAGAGCGATAAGCAATATCAGGCCAGAGATAGGACAAGAACAGTGCGGGTTCATCAAAGATGCTGGAACAAGGAACGCCACATTTATAATTAGGATGCTATCCAAAAGGGCAATACAAATGAGAAAGGACGTGTACCTATGATTTATCGATTATGAGAGGGCGTTCAACAAAATACGCCACAAATATTTGATAGAAATGTTCAGCAACCTAGACATATTTGGGAAAGACATCAGAGTAACCAATAATAAGGAGCAAATGCAGACAGGTTAAAGAAGAATGGCTCAACAATAAATGTGCAGAAGTAGAGAGACTGAGGAGGACTAATTAAGCAGACATGCATAAAGAAATAAAACCGATAAAGCAAAAAACCAGTTCTTCAACAGGATGAATAAAATCTAAGGATGGAACGATCATATTGGAGAAAGAGGAAATATTCTAGCAATGGAAAGAATATATAAAAGATCATTTCCGCCACAAGAGAGCAACCGATAATAAGATGACGGAGCGGAAATATTAAAGTCCGAAGTGGAAGCTGCAATGGCCAAACTGAATAGAAACAAAACAGCTGGACCAGACGGTATCGTAATAGAGTTGCTGACAGCCCTGGATGAATTAGGCGTAGGAATAATTACAGAAATAATAAATTAAATTTATAACAGTGGTGTAATACCGGACGACCTAAGCATGTCCATTTTCATAGCACTGCCAAAGAAGCCAGGTGCAAAAGAGTGCGAACTCCACCGAACAATCAGTTTAATGAGCCACATTACAAAACTGATCGTTCGAATTCTGATGAATAGAGCGAGAAACAGAATCAGGCCAGAGATAGGACAAGAACAGTGCGAGTTCAGGAACAGGACGGTGAGATGATATATACATATATGTGTGTGTGTCGGTGTGTATGTGTGTGTGTCGGTGTGTATGTAAAAATTCCGATATAAATAATGAAATATATCCTTTAAAACGAAAGTATCAATAAAGACAAAAGTAAACTTTGACAAGATTGCAGAAGTAGAGAGATTGAGCAGGAATAATAAAGCAGGCATGCATAAAGAAATAAGAAAACTGACAGGACAAAAAACCTGCTTCTCAGCAGGATGTATAAAATCTAGGGATAGGGATGGAACGATCATAATTGATAAAGAGGAACTACTCCAGCTTTGGGAAGAATATGCAAAAGATCATTTCCACGAGAAGAGAGAGCAACCGATAATACACAAAGATGAGGACGGAGCGGAAATATTAAGGTCCAAAGTGGAAGCTGCAATGGCCAAACTGAATAGAAACAAAACAGCTGGACCAGACGGTATCGTAATAAAGTTACTGATAATCCTGGACGAATTCGGCGTAGGAATAATGACAGAAATAGTAAATGAAATTTATAACAGTGGTGTAATACCGGACGACCTAAGCAAGTCGATTTTCATAGCACTGCCAAAGAAGCCAGGTGCAAAAGAATGCGAACTCCACCGAACAATCAGTTTAATGAGCCACGTCACGAAACTGATCGTCTAAATCTTGACAAAGGCGGCACCAAAGCGACAGAGATTTCTCTCCCCCGCCCGGTAAAAAACCGCTTTCGCCGCGACACCTCTCCCGGAACCGGTGCCCTCCCACGTTATCTCTCGCTTTCGCTGCGCCTTCGGGGTTCGTGATAAGAGGTCCCTACGACTCGCGAACGGCCAGGACTCCTCGGTCCGTGTTTCAAGACGGGTCGGGTGACAAGAACAGTGCGGGTTCATCAAAGATGCTGGAACAAGGAACGCCACATTTATAATTAGGATGCTATCCAAAAGGGTAATACAAATGAGAAAGGACGTGTACCTATGATTTATCGATTATGAGAGGGCGTTCGACAAAATACGCCACAAATAATTGATAGAAATTTTCAGCAACTTGTAAAAGTTTACTTTTGTCTTTATTGATACTTTTGTTTTAAAGGATATATTTCATTATATCGGAATTTTTACATACACACCGACACACACATATATGTATATATCATCTCACCGTCCTGTTCCTGAACTCGCACTGTTCTTGTCCTATCTCTGGCCTATTCTGTTTCTCGCTCTATTCATCAGAATTCGAACGATCAGTTTTGTAATGTGGCTCATAAAACTGATTGTTCGGTGGAGTTTGGGAAAGACATAAGAGTAATCAGTAATCTCTACTGACTGTATACGGACAGGTAACGATAGAAAGGGGCGTAAGACAAGCATGCACATTTTCACCAGATCTATTCAACTTGTACAGCAAGACTATTCTGAGGATCCTAGATGTTATACCAGTATTTGTCATCGGAGGCAAAAAATTTGAACAACATAAGATGCGCAAATGATACAGTACTAATAGCAGACACAGAAAGGAAACTACACGACCTCCTACAGAAGGTAGCTGAAGAGAGTGACAAGAAAGGACTACAAATAAACTGCAAGAAAACCGAATGCATGATTATCAGCAAAAAGAGCAGCCCAAAATGCCAATTACAGGTGAGGGACTCTAAAATGAAGCAGGTATAAAAATTTAAATACCTGAGAAGTGTTCTAACAGAAGACCGAAAGTGCGACACAGATATCCGAAGGTGAATTGACATGGTGAAGGATACGTTCCAGAAGGTGAGTAGAGTATTAAGAGACGGGAAATTTTCACTAGAAACAAAGAAGAGAGTACTGGATTGTTATGTGATATCAGTTCTTCAATATGGCAGTGAATGCTGCATAAGCTCATCGAAGATGAAGGAAAAGCTGGAAACAAGTGAAATGAGGTTCTACAGAAGTATGCTGCGGATATCATGGACTAAATATGTGAGCAATGATGAAATTTAGGAAAGGATGGAAACGAAAAAGAAATTAATACTGAGCATCTCGAGAGACAGCTAAAGTTCCTGAGACAAGCAACGAGGAAGGAGGGCTTGGAGAATCTGATACTAACAGGCCAGATAGAGGGAAGGCGAAACAGGGGGAAACAGCGTGTAACATACTTGATAAGCCTGAGCAGCTGGATGGCAGGACGGTGTTTGCGTGGTGTAACAGGAGAAAGCATTCTAAGTGTCACCAGGGATAGAGAGACATGGAAGGCCACATAGAAGAAGAAGAAGAAGAAGAAGAAGAAGAAGAAGAAGAAGAAGATTTAATTTTTTTGTTAAATAAAAAGTAACTTAACTTTATAAGATTTAACTGTCGTGAACATCGAATAAAATTAACTTTAAAACTATTAAACCGTCAGTTTAAAAAATGCACCTGATGATTGCATAACGTATGAAATTTCGAGTTGTGTCAAAAACGTACGAGAATATGTATGTTTATATAGCTCTATTTATGCTACATTGAGAACTGATTTATTAACACCTAAGTAACAATACTATACATTTGTGCAGCCTCGTATGTATATTTCTTAATCCCCGTCTATCTCTCTCTCTCTCTCTCTATATATATATATATATATATATATATAAATATATATACTTCCAGTCAGGCTTATGAAGGGGGAGAGAGAGAGAGAGAGAGAGAGAGAGAGAGAGAGCGAAAGAGAGAGAGAGAGACAATAGCGAGACAACATCAATTCAGTTCATTCTCTTTACTACCAGTTATTAAACTTTACTGCCAGTTATGAAAGCTCTTGCTGCATTTTCGCTGTTTAACAGTGTCTCATCAATTTATTTTTCCAATAATTACGTTGTCGTGAAATGAAAGTTTTGTTAAGTGTCTTTGGGTTCATGCGAAATGTCTGTGATTCTATAATTATTGTTGTTTTTATGTGTATGTATAAAAATAACAATCCATTATAGCTATATTCTAGTATGAATATAATTTTGGTGTGAGATTAATTTTGGAGTGTGAACTTAATTTTTGGGGTGTTCACTGCCACTCAAGAATACCTACATTTCAAGATTCACCGCCCTAAAGATCGTCTCTAATCTATCCCGTACTCCCTAGGACGACGAATTTGCACCTTAGTAGATGATAAAGGAACTACGAAAAACACTACAAATAAGAAGGCATCCTCCTCCACTAATAAACAAGGCTTTTGAACTGGCAGAAAAATATAATTAGAAGCTCTACGAAATAAAAAAATTATCGCATACGTCTCCACACACAACAAAAGCAACGAGGAATTATTTAACCCTCTAGGGTCATTCGTATCATATTTGATACAGTATTTCCCTATAAGGACACATTTGGTATTTCCCTATAAGGAAACATTTGGTATTTCCCTATAAGGAAACATTTGGTATTCAATGACTGAGCAGTCGGTACTGCTTTCATTTGAAATTTATAAAATATTTCTCTTAAAAAATTTTTCTGGAAAATATTTCTTTCAAGGCTTGTTTTCATACTGTATCAAATATGATACGAATGGCCCTAGAGGGTTAATCTCAGTCTGTCTATCTATCTATCTATCTATCTATCTATCTATCTATCTATCTATCTATCTATCTATTAACCCTCTAGGGCCATTCGTATCATATTTGATACAGTATTTCCCTATAAGGAAACATTTGGTATTTCCCTATGAGGAAACATTTGGTATTCATTGACTGAGCAGTCGGTACTGCTTTCATTTGAAATTTATAAAATATTTCTCTTAAAAAATTTTTCAGGAAAATATTTCTTTCAAGGCTTGTTTTCATACTGTATCAAATATGATACGAATGGCCCTAGAGGGTTAATCTCAGTCTATCTATCTATCTATCTATCTATCTATCTATCTATCTATCTATCTATTAACCCTCTAGGGCCATTCGTATCATATTTGATACAGTATTTCCCTATGAGGAAACATTTGGTATTTCCCTATAAGGAAACATTTGGTATTCATTGACTGAGCAGTCGGTACTGCTTTCATTTGAAATTTATAAAATATTTCTCTTAAAAAAATTTTTCAGGAAAATATTTCTTTCAAGGCTTGTTTTCATACTGTATCAAATATGATACGAATGGCCCTAGAGGGTTCATCTCAGTCTGTTTATCTATCTACTATTAACCCTCTAGGGCCATTCGTATCATATTTGATACAGTATTTCCCTATAAGGAAACATTTGGTATTCATTGACTGAGCAGTCAGTACTGCTTTCATTTGAAATTTATAAAATATTTCTCTTAAAAAATTTTCAGGAAAATATTTCTTTCAAGGCTTGTTTCCATACTGTATCAAATATGATACGAATGGCCTTAATAATATAATATGATTAAGGCTTCTACTTGTCATAAAGTGGGGGATCAGTTCTATATTATTATGAAGTAATAAACAGATCCCCCACTAATTACTACTTAACGCTCTAGGGCCATTTGTATCATATTTGATACAGTATTTCCCTATAAGGAAACATTTGGTATTTCCCTATAAGGAAACATTTGGTATTCATTGACTGAGCAGTCAGTACTGCTTTCATTTGAAATTTATAAAATATTTCTTTTAAAAAATTTTTCAGGAAAATATATTTGTTTTCATACTGTATCAAATATGATACGAATGGCCCTAGAGGGTTAATAATATAATATGATTAAGGCTTCTACTTGTCATAAAGTGGGGGATCAGTTCTATATTGTTATGAAGTAATAAACAGATCCCCCACTAATATGATACGAATGGCCCTAGAGGGTGAATAATATAATATGATTAAGGCTTCTACTTGTCATAAAGTGGGGGATCAGTTCTACATTGTTATGAAGTAATAAACAGATCCCCCACTAATATGATACGAATGGCCCTAGAGGGTTAATAATATAATATGATTAAGGCTTCTACTTGTCATATAGTGGGGGATCAGTTCTATATTGTTATGAAGTAATAAACAGATCCCCCACTAATATGATACGCATGGCCCTAGAGGGTTAAAAAAATTAAAAGACGCCTAGAATTACTCAACAAAAACGATAAAATAAAAGGAATCCTAAAGACAACTAAAAACTCCTACTAAGTATTTTAAAAAACATTCTAACCACATCAAACTTCGAGCAGCACACAACTCAGGGGGTCATAAAATGCAACAAGAAAAGGTGTGGGGTCTGTATATTAATAATAGAAGAAAATCACTTCAAATTCGAAAACACATCGACATTCGAAACAAAAGCTAATCTGAACTGCAACTCAAAAAACGTAATTTATGCTCTGAAATGCGCAAAAATATACTTAGGGGTGACACAAACCCTGAATAGAAGAGCAGACCTGCACAGAAGTAACATTAAACTAGCCAATAACATGAAAGTGTACGTTTTTCAACATTTAAATCAATGTAATAAAGGTAAATTTAGAATAATGCCTATCTACAAAAATGCAGACTATGACACGATCATGATGCAGAAAAATGTTTTTTAAATATATACAATCCTTCTCTTTACAAAACACCATGAAAAAACTAACACACACCACACACACACACACTAAATTCAAACGATCAGGTCACAAAATATATTATACGTATCAAATAACAGGAGCCGGTTAAAATTACGGATCATATCGATGAAAACATAAAAACAAAAAAAAAATGTGACACTATCTCCCACGGTGATACTTTCCCTTCTCCCGCGGGGATACTTTCCTTTGGTTGGTTTAAAACGCAAAATTAGATCCAAATCGCTGAAAACAATATTGAAGACAAAAGACGAAAGCAAATTTCTCGAGTCAGTGTGAAAAAAAAATTCTGGCCAATGAACAGTGAACAATTCAAAAAACTGATACAAATTTAACAAGCCAGTGTAAAAATACTCAAGAAAAATGCACGCATATGAACCTTTTGACCTGTTCCCTGACCATTTACGGCGTTTTCGGCCGTCAGAAAGACAAACGGACCTCGATATATAAAGTCAAAATTTTATTCGCCTGAAGAGAGTCAGCTGTGAACATGAAACACGTGTAACGTCACAAATATAATTATGGACATTAATGTATCATACAAAAGATAAATAATAATAATAATAATAATAATAATAATAATTCTACACTTTAAACAAAACGTTCACTACTTCTCACACATTTTCACCTACACCAATTTCTGTCGTTGGAACAACCCCTATTTCTGTTTCCAATATATATATATATATATATATATATATATATATATATATTGTGTGTATTTTGGCAGCATTTTTTCATTAATGCAGGTTTCATTGAATAATATAGACAGGTTTTGTCTATTAATTTTGTGTAGGATCCGTTCATACCGTCTGATATACTTGATGGTGATGTCGTTGAAAGACAACAAAAAATCACAGTAATTGTTGATTTTTTTATCGGGTCTAAGCTTTCGGCTCACATAAGCCATTATCAAAGAGTAAATATTAACTTGTCTATATTATTCAATGAAACCTGCATTAATATATATATATATATATATATATATATATATATATATATATATATATATATATATCCTTTCTACGAGTATTTGACGTATGCTTATGTACTTCGTTTTTTCTTTTTTTTATTTCCCCTTATTTTCCCTCCGAGTTTGTCCTCGGTTGGTTTTTCAAGACGAACTAAAATATAGTATAACAATTACAAGTTGTCTTTTTTTATAATCGCTTCACCCCGAGCAAGGAATTTCACTGCCACTATTGCGCAGGGGGGTACATACAGGGGAAAGTGGTGAGAAAGATTTGGTTAGATATAGGAAATGTCAGAAGGAGGCTGATAGACGGGTAAGGATACCGAGAATGAGGGTTGGGTAGATGGTGAGAGTGTTGGGAAAATAGATGCAAGTTAGTGTGATAGGAGGTGTCTATTGACCTTACATTTAAACTCCTAGAGATTCTAGCTGTCGGGGACGCAGGCATGTGGAAGGGAATTCCACAGGCGGGAAGCGCGAGAAAAGAAGCTCTTGGAGTAGAAATTACGGTTACATCTTATCTGCTTCACTGCAAAAGGGTGGGACCTAGTTGCTAATCTAGTATCTCGTGTAAATTCGTACCTAGGCGGCACCAATGATGTATTATTAGCATTACTATTTTTGTTACTATTATTATTGGTATTATATATATATATATATATATATATATATATATATATATATATATATATAAGAAAAATTAAGGCAGTTCTTATATTTGCTTTATATGTATTTATATACATATATATTTAGAGGTCGCTTAGAGAGTTATCCTAGCACTGTATGTACAGGATAATCCTTTGGATTCTTCTATACCCACACTGCATGCTGATATATATATATATTCCATTTGTAAACGAGTTATTACGCGACCTAGGAAATGTGTAGGACATAGAATAGAGTCTTGAGGGATACCGCGTGCGTATCATAGTATTGGGAGTCATGTCCGTTTCATACTAACTTCATTGTGCAATTTGAAAGGAATGACTGAATTAGGTCAGTTGTCCAGTTATACCATAGCCTCGCAACTTGTGTAGAAGACAGGCATGCCAGACTCTATCAAACCTTATAATGTAATGTGACATCTTTGAAAATGATTTATGTAAGCCGAAAGCTTAGAATGAATAATAAAATAAAATAAATAGATAGTTTCATAAAAAAAACAAAAACAAAACGCCAGAAACTTAGATAGCAGTGTTCAAAATTAGATCACTAATAAAGAATTCAACTGCAGAGACAAAAACAAATGTCCACTTCAAGGACTTTGCAACACAAAAGAAGCCATTTACAAGGCAAAAGTTAAGTGCCATACGTGAAACACGCTTGGGCGATCATGTCTCTTTCGAGACATGACTGACTGGGCAGAAGATTATCCCACAGTAGGTTGCCATTGCTTTCTGCAGTAGACTGGTTGCCGACCAAGGCTATAGAACTCAATCTGTTCTGTTATTTAACCCATAACTGGAGGGAATAGACGGATTAATACCTTTCCCAAGGGTATTTGCGCGTAAGTGAATGCAATGAATTCAACTGGAATTCGAACTCGGGTTCCCGATTTGTCGTTCCGAGTCGATATCCACTGTACCACATGACTTAAATGGTCAAAATAAATTATATTTGGGTTCAACCAAAGACACTTTAAGACCAGGTGGTTTAATCACAGGTCTACATTCAATATAGAAAACTTAAAAAACTGTACAAAATTTACTTGCTACGTGTGGAAATTAAAATCAAAATATGGAAAAGACTCAGACATAAACTGGAGTATTGTAAAAACAGCTTTAAAACGGTGTCAAATATTGTAGACTGGGCCAAGAAGAAAAGTGAGAGATTGCTATTCCCAAACAAAAACGAACTATTGAATGAACGAACGAACTATTGAATGAACGAACGGACTATTGAATGAAAGAATGGAAATTATGACTATATGTAAACATATTAAAAATACCTCTTAGGTTCATACAACCATGGGCGTAAACGTCAAAATTCCTTGTTTCAGTTTCGTGAGCGGTCTTATAAAGAAAAACGGTATACGGTAAAATCAGTTATTGAAAATTGCCTGAATACACCACTCATGGTAGAAACCTAGGTAATAACTCGTTTACAAATGGAATATATATATATATATATATATATATATATATATATATATATATGTTGATTGTTTAATTACTTAGTTTCTGAACATAATGAAATTAGACCAGTGCACATTTGTATTAAAAAGTGTTCAATACAATTATATTTGTAGAACTTTTGAATATTTTTTTTATTTGTAAACGAGTTATTACGCAACCTAGGCTTCTACCATTGCTGGTGTCTTCAGGCTATATATATATATATATATATAGTCATCCGCAGACAGATCTGTTTCGCTATGTCACAGCTTATCAGTACGGTTAGACAGCCGATTGTTTTTTTACCCAGGATTGAAACCCGACTGAATTGGCGCCAGTCGGCGATTCTACCTCTGAGCTACGGGTGCTCGGTAGAAGAAGGCAGACTTTTTAGCGTGTATATTATCATTATACACGCCCAATACTGGAGAGTATTCTAATTCACTGCTGAATGAACGATATATATATATATATATATATATATATATATAGAGAGAGAGAGAGAGAGACCTGGGGAATATGGTAGTAATCAGACATGGTTAATATTGTACTTGGAAAAGGAAACTGCTTCAAAAGTCATTCTGATGGAATCTCTTTGATTTGATTAGACTCACAGTCTACGGTAATTTCCTTCCAAGCTCTACCTTAGGCAACGGACGGGATCGAGAACGTTATAAATTCGTGTGCATTCCTGACACAGCTCAAAGTCAATCTGTGGCATGAGATATCAACCTGTATACTTACCATAGCAACAGGCTCGATGTTTCTTTTACACCCCTAATGTATCTATATGAGACTTTGTCCATAAATAAGATACCTTACAACCAACCGTGACGTTCTCAACGTGTTTGAACAGAAATTATTTAGAATAGCAAACTTGTTCAGAAATATACAATATGTCAGCTGTATACAATAGCTTCCTAAGATCAATGGTAAAAAAAATCTTTTGAGCGCTAAAGCTTGGGTGTCTTCGCAAAAGTCGTCATTCTTTGGTCATTGTTAACTGGCACCACAGAATCACCAACTCAAAACTATACCAGATAACAAAAACATTCATCACCTGAAGACTACCAACAGAAGGAACAACCAAAATCGAAGAGAAAATAATGACATAATCAAGAGGTTGTCATTCCATACTTCTTATAAAAAAAGTTAGGAAGGAAACCCCTATCAGTACTGGAAAAAGCAATAACAGCTACTGGACTTGAGAATCTATTTCCTTGAATTTTTTAAAAATTAAACATTTTTTAAATTTCAACCAAAAGAGTAGAAAATGACATAATCCTGATTTTGGCATTCCACATTACTTTAAATAAAAGGTTAGGAAGAAAACCTCCATCAATACTGAAAAGGTACTTGATTTGAAAAACCTATTTTTCTGAAAAATTCTTTTAAATGAAAAAAATCAGGAATTTCAACCAAAAGAGAAAAAAATGACATGATCAAGATGTTGGCATTTTACACTACTTCATATTAAAAGGTTAGGAAAGAACAACACTCTCCCTTTATCAGTAAGAGAAAGATAGATAATAGTTACTGGACTGGAGAAACATTTTTTCCTGCAAAGTTTTCGAAGATGAACTATTTTAAATTTCAATCGAAGCAGTACAGGCTGCTTGGTCTATGAATGTAAAATATTTCCTTGTAGGGAAACGAATAGCATTATTCTTTTTATGTAGACTCGTCGTCATTTCTCATGATGGAGATTAACCTACATGCTCTAATGGTATCAATACGACGGAATGAGTTTGAATTCCGGGTATTTCTTCTCTTGAACCGGCTGCTAACTCAAGGTTAGAGAGACCACTAGGCGTAGTTATTTAATCCGGAGTTGGAGAAGAGAGGAGATAAGTTTTCACCTTTCTCCAAGGTCATTGTACAATGTTAATACAACAACCCTTAATGATCTCGTTTCACTGATACCAGTTTCTTAACCAACGCATTCGCAATAACGTGATAGTCGAGGTGTAGGGAAGCAATTGAAGCTATGACATCACTGGTGCGTCTAGGGTAAGAATTACGGGACCTACAAAGGACGCGTTCCAGAAGCTAAGTAAAGTACTAAACACACATGAAAATTTCCCTAGAAACAAAGAAAAGAGTGCTGGATTGCTATGTGATGTCAGTTCTTCAATACGGCAGTGAATGCTGGACAATATAATCGAAAATGAGGACAAAACTGGAAGCAGCGGAAATGTGGTTCTACAGAAGCATACTATATATAAAGTGGGGGATCATTTCCATATTATAATCAATATATAAACTAACCCCTCATTTGTGGTCACGGAAATTTCTATATATTTATACACAAGGGTGCATTCCAGGAGCTGAGTAGAGTATTAAGACACAAGAAAATTTCCCTAGAAACAAAGAAAAGAGTGCTGGATTGCTATGTGATGTCAGTTCTTCAATACGGCAGTGAATGCTGGACAATATAATCGAAAATGAGGACAAAACTGGAAGCGGTCGAAATGTGGTTCTACAGAAGGATGCTACGGATATCGTGGACTGAGCATACAAGCAACAACGAGGTGTTGGAAAGAATGGCAACAAAAAGGAAATTAATACTGAGCATCAGGAAGAGACAACTGAAGTTCCTGGGACATGCAATGAGGAAGGAGAGCCTGGAGAACCTGATACTGACTGGTCAGGTAGAAGGAAAGAGAGACAGAGGAAGGTTCCGGATAACATATTTGCAGGGCCTGATCAGGTGGATGACGGAACGGGGGTTGCTAGGAGTAACAGGTGCAAACATACTAAGAGCCACAAGGGATAGGGAGTCGCAGAGAACCATGATCGCCTACGTCCTGAATGGGACAGGGCACACAGAAGAAGGAGAATCCATCTCCAGAGATTTCTTTATTCTAGACTGGTCGTCAATTTAAAGCAAAGGAACCTAGTCACCTTTGCTACTTAGCTGTCATATGTGGTCGGGTGCTCCTGCTATCCACCCCAGGGTCCTTGACAAAATCCAGCGGAGAATCAGCAATGTGATCAATCCCGACCTGGTAGCTCAGCTGCGGTCACTTTATCACCTGCGTAATGTGGCTTCCCTCTGTCTCTTCTACAAATACTTTCACAGCTTCTGCTCGGAGGAGCTTAGCTCCCGGGCTCCCCTCTGAATGAATTTACTCGAGCTACTAGACTAGCAACTAGGTCCCATCCTTTTACAATGAAACTAAGAAAATGTAACCTGAACTTCTACTCTAATAGCTTCTTTTCTCGCACTTCCCGCCTGTGGAATTCTCTTCCGTATACTTGCTTCCGTGAAAGCTACAATCTCCAACAATTTAAATGTAAGGTCAATTGCTATCTTTATCTTCTTGACTCGCATACTTTCCCTCATGTCCTTTTTCACGCCCACTCTCTCATCAGCTCTTTTCACACCAGTGTTCTCATCCTTCTCTTACCCATTCTCTGACACCCGCCAAAATTTTTTCCTCTTTCTCATCACTCTCCTCTTATGCAACTTCCTGCACACTAGTGGCATTACTGTCCTGCTTGGAGTGAAATGATTATATATATAAAGAAAGTATGTTATTTGCGATTTTTATAAGACGGGCATGTGCGTTGTGGTGCAGTGTATAGCGGCTTGGAACGAGAAAGCGGGTAGCCGAGTTCGAATTCCACTTGAATTTCTTGCATTCACTGACGCGTAAATATCCTTGGGAAAGGTATTAATCAGTCTCTTTCCTTCAGTTATGGGTTAAATAACAGAACAGATTGAGTTCTATAGCCTTGGTCCGCAACCAGTCTACCGCAGAAAGTAATGACAACGTACTGCTGGATAATCTTCTGCCCAGTTAATCATGTCTCTTTCGAGACATGATCACCCAAGAGTGTATGACGTATGGCACTTAACTGACTGATAAGGCAGGGGCTTTTTTTTATAAAGCAAACTTTAAAACTTATAAATTAAATAATTTTTTTTGTCTGTACAGGTATACCTCACCTTACGTCGGTAATTCGTTCAAGGAGAGTCGATTAAAGACGAAAAACATCTTCAGTCGAAATTAATTGTCACCGAATTTACTTGTCACTAGACTAAACCCCAAATAATCATTCCCAGTTCTGTATTTTATTCATAAATGCATCTTTAATAATATATGGTGAATAAGAATATATATTAAGCTTATAAGCAAATAAATTTTAGTCTTTAATATAGTACAGAAAAAAGTAATCTGAATCTAAACTTATTTATAAATGAAACTTTGTCTGTATGTGTGTGTGTGTGTGTGTGTGTGTGTGTGTGTGTGTGTCCGTTACCTATAGACTCCGAAACGGCTGAACCGATTTTCTTGAAAATTTACACAGTTGTACTATAAGCGTCTGCGAGTGTTCTTAGCTAGGTTTTGTGTCGAGGTACCATCGATAAATATCGAAAATCGATAATCGAAGAAATCGGGATATAGAAAGAGTGGTACGATTTTAATCAAATTTGATACACTCATAGACAAAGACATAAGAAACGATATTCAGAAGTTTCAAGGTTGCAGGTCTTACAATAGTGCAGAAAATCGATAATATATATAAATATATAAAAGGCAAGATGTTTGTGTGTGTGTGTCTGTTTATCTGCCTGCATGTCTGTATTTTTTTTCAGCGCTTTTATTTTAGTTTTTGCTTCGGGTTTGGCTCTAAGTAGGTATAATTGTAGTTCTTAGTCTCAGCCATGATACCATTTACTCAGAGGACTTATTTAGTCTTCAAAATTCAGTTTACGACGAAAAAACTTATTTGATATCGATACCAGGAAATAAAAAATTGACTTACATCCATTCATCTTTCTTTCAGTCTACGATTTCGCTTTAACTGGAAACAACTATTGCTTTTTAGTCTTTCGTGCCAACGTCCAAAGGATCATGGATTAGTTTTAAAGCTTTCATTATACCCGAGCAACGCAGGCTATACTGCTAGTATATATATATTATATATATATATATATATATATATATATATATTAGGTGCGATTGGGAAATTGTCGCAATTATTTTATTATTTCAAATGTTCTTTAGGCTGAGTCTGAGCTCCAGCACCATGGATTAGGTTTAAAGCTTTCATTATATCCGAGCAACGCCGGCTATGCTGCTAGTATATATATATATATATATATATATATATATATATATATATATATATATATAAGGTGCGATTGGTAAATTGTCGCAATTATTTTATTATTTCAAATGTTCTTTAGGCTGAGTCTGAGCTCCAGGACCATGTATTAGTTTTAAAGCTTTCATTACACCCGGACAACGCCGGGCTATACTGCTAGTTTACGAATAAATGTACATGCATACTTGTAAATGTAGATGCTTACAATTTTGCGATCTTTACAGTACATCGCCGACTCTTTATTTTTGAATGTGGTTTGCCCTAAGACATTCTAAAATAAAATGATATTGTAAGGGTAAATAACTAATAGAATTAAATTATTTTCGATAGTAGAAAATAAACTAATTTATGTTAAATTTACCGATATTTACATAAAATTTGTTAATTTACATCGGGGACGTAGATGGCTGTGAATGGTCAGCATCTGGTTGTTGTTCGATACGCTTTTTAATAAGAAATTGGTTGAGTGTTCTTGTTCATCTTTTATTCAGCAATTACAAATCCTTTCTTATTTAATTCTCTACGATTTATGTCGATTATATTAATATTTTCTGTTAATATATGTATTTTAATATAATTATATGTACTTTTATTTTTGTTTATATGCAATAACATGATTTTATGTGCTTTTAACGCTTTTCTAAGGATATTACAATTTCAATATTTGTAGCGGTCAGACGTAAATTCAAATAAAATAATTTAAAATTGATTTTTATTTTCTATATATGTTTTAAGAAACAACGTATAATCGAGAATTAATTAACTCGAAACGACGTAATCCAAGGTGTATTTGTCTTCTGGAATAAGAATTAATTAATTAAATTCTGGAATATCTATGTGCTCAAGACATAATATACCTGTATAGGAAAGCTAAAACAGTCAGTCAGTCAGTTAAGTGCCATACGTGATACACGTTTTGGGTGATCATGTCTCGAAAGAGATATGACTGACTGGGCATAAGATTATCCCGCACTAGGTTGCCGTTGCTTTCTGCGGTAGACTGGTTGCCGACCAAGACTATAGAACCCAATCTGTCCTGCTATTTAACCCATAACTGGAAGTTTGCGCGGAAGTGAATACAATGGATTCAACTGGAATTCGAACTCGGCTACCCGGTTTCTCGTTCCGAGCCGATATCCACTGTACCACAATGTACATCCATAGCTAAAACAGTAGTATGCGTAATTTCCTAAAATTATAAATTCACTACGCCTATCCGGTCTCACTCTCTCAGCTGATTTTAAGCAGAACGACTACATTGAATTAATAGTTAAATCTAAGGTGAACTTAGAGCGAACACGGTCTGGTTGCTGTTTTCTCTGTCCATGCTGTGAGATCGATAGATATTGAAGATTTATTTTTATAATTTTGAAACTTTCGAGAAATGTATAAAATACGTGAATACATTTTAATAATAATAATAATATTAATAATATATATATATATATATATATATATATATATATGTGTGTGTGTGTGTGTGTGTGTGTGTGTGTGTGTGTGTGTGTGTGTGTGTGTGTGAAATCTCCACACATATTCTTAGATGCCTATAGTTAATAACAAAAACCATTGGTTTATTCCAATGGCTTTCCATAATTAATATTTCTTGTTTTCACACTCGCTTGGTCATGTGTGACGTCATGAGCTGTGATTAGGCATTCGCTTCCAACGTCTTAAATGCACGAGTTTGTTGTTGCTAGGAGATCTTCCATGTAAGTAAAAACTGTTTGTCATTATGGTTTGTCTGTGTTTATAATATATAATGTAATTTGACATCTTTGAAAATGGCTTATGCAAGTCGAAAGCTTAGATTGGATTGTTAAAAAATTTGTGTATCAATATTGTAATTTTCTTTCTTCATTTTATGACAATGCTATTTAGCTTATAGAGAATATGAAAAAGATTTACATAAAATAAATAGACAAAACTTGACTATATTATTTAATGAAATTAAATATTAATTAAAAAATAAATACACACACACACACAATATATATATATATATATATATATATATATATATATATATATATATATATATATTAATACAAGTTTCATTGAATAATATAGACAAGTTCTGTCTGTCTATTTATTTTGTGTACGATCCGGTCGTATGATCTGATTAGCTTGATAGTGTTGTCATGGAAAGACGACAAGAAATCACAATAATTGTTGATTTTTTTTATCAGGTCTGAGCTTTCGGCTTACATAAGCCATTATGAAAGGATGGACATTTAATGTTCAGTGAACATAGAACATTTAAATTATTATTAACAGAGTGGAGTTATACAGAGAAAATTAGACAGGTCCATTTTTTATGTCGCACATGGCTGTAGGACGAGAAGGAATGGTGGTAGTGGGTTTTTTGTTCAATTGAGTGTATAGTGGCATGAGGGATTGGTCTGGGAACTGCTGTTACTATGGTGTAGGGGGTAAGTATAATAACTATGACCTCTCCCGTCGATTATAGGCATTGAAGTACGTTAGTAGAGGCGTCGAAATTTATTTTATTTAGGCTAGTTTTAAACTGTTTGATGTAGATAGCTTCTAGAATTTTAAGTTTTCGTTTATTATTTTCTTGTCTAAGTATATGCGTATTTTCAACAAGTGTTTTCCTAAGAAGTGTGTGTTGATAGCCGTGGTGTTTTAAATGTCGGAATATGTTAGAATTTTCATTTAAGTGCAATGTAAGTCTCCGCGAAAGCGAGTTAGTAGTATGTCCAATGTAGGTATTATTTAGTTTGTTAGAGATACATTCTCGAAAGGGGCATTTGAATTTATACACTACATACGAACGGATCTTACACAAATAAATAGACAGAACTTGTCTATATTATTCAATGAAACCTGTATTAATGAAAAAATGCTGCCAAAATACACATAATATATATATATATATATATATATTTTTTTTTTTTTATTATTATTATTATTATTATTATTATTATTATTATTATTATTAGAAAAGCCCAAAAGGAAATAACATGTTGGTAAAATTTCCAAAACGAGATCCTATTAATATTGATTTATCAATATTAAAAATGATCCAACTTAACTACCCATCTTTTATGTGAACTTTCTATATATGGATATGTTTTAGAATATTCTTCCGTAGGTGAATTTTTGTAGCATATTTTTAATAAAATTTTGTTTTGATCGTTACTGAAGAAGTGAGATATTTCTTGCTGAAATAGCTGTGCAACGAATGTAATATTACATTAATTTTTTGGGGGTGGGGGAGAAGTTAGCGTAATATATAAGAGTTGTGAAAAATGAAATGTTGCATGATGGGAAGGAGGAATGAATTGCTCGTGACTGACCACATCAAGAAGGTGCTGTTTGATTCTACAAAGTAGAATGAAACAGCACGTTCCACTAAAAAACAGGAACTATACCTGCCAACAAAATTAACTTTTAAAGTATAGGTGTGCCATGGACTTTGATGTGAATTGGTTTTCTGTATTCTCCGATTCACTTTCATTTTTTTCATTTGAAGGTGCTAAAGTCTGTTTACATCAGGTCTTGCAGATCGTCGTTGTGTAAGCAGCGAGAGTGTTCCTGGGTCTTCCTGTGATATGTCTCTAGTAATTCATTCCTTCCCATCATGGACCCAATAAAAAAAACTTTGATAAGCGGGAGCGACACAGTTTGTTTTCTTTTTATATCTGACTCTCATTATGTCTGATAACATAGTTATTATAACGCTCAATCTATATATATTATTTACATTGTTCGGACTGTTGTCCTCATCTTTATTTTCATATTTACGATCTTCTGGGCGTTGTACGCTTCGTGCATCTTCAGGTGACTGGGACTTCGAACAGAAACCTTTTTTTTCGCCACTACCGTCGCTAGTTATTGAAGCCCAGTGGATAAAAGGCGATGGCCCAGTAGATAAAAGGCGATGGCCCAGTAGATAAAAGGCGATGGCCCAGTAGATAAAAGGTGATGGTCCACTAGATAAAAGGCGATGGCCCAGTAGATAAAAGGCTATGGCCCAGTAGATAAAAGGCGATGGCCCAGTAGATAAAAGGCGATGGCCCAGTAGATAAAAGGTGATGGTCCACTAGATAAAAGGCGATGGCCCAGTAGATAAAAGCGTTGGGTGGATCTAGTGACTTTATCCAAAGAGTTGTGATTTCAATCCCTCATATTTTGCTTTCGTCTATAAAATCAGCATCAACACTTAATTACTACTTTACAAATTCTTGATATTCTTTCCAACTGTTTTTTTAACAAGACGGCAGACCTTCCCAAGAATTCTTCAATCACTGAAAAAGCTCACTCTTATTTTTTAGGTAATCTATTCGAAATTTTCTATGCAATTAATTCCAGTGTGATAGAAGCCAGGTTGCTAAAGTGGTCAACTCGTAATTTCCAAAACTTTACCCATTTTTTTGATTCGAGGTAATTTTGACATAATCTTCTATATTCTTCTTCTGAATTATCTTGTTGAAAGGTGATGCTTATTTTTTTTAAATTATACCTGAACCAGATGCTATAGAATGCTGTTTATTTTTTATTTTTTAACTCGAATCAAATCCCAACTCTCTTGGTAATCTCTAACTGTCTACTGATGTGTTAATGTTGAAAACAATATATAATATTTCTCTTACATTATATACACTGTTCGGATTATTGTTCTCATCTTTATTGCCATGCTTACGACGTTTCGACCGTTGTACGCTTTGGCCTTCTTAAGGTGTTAAGAATTTCGAACCGGCTTCTTTATTACGATCACTGGAGCATATCACTCTCATTCCAAGTGCGATACCACTTTTGGTAGCCATAACTCGTTTTTCATCACTGCTGTAGCCTGGTGTTGAACTTACAACCTCTTTGGGTCAAGTCACTGGAACTAGCAAACGTCTATATCCATTGAGAAAAATAAGATATTGTAATATGAACTTTGGTAAAACATTGATACTGAAATATCAGTTCTCAAAATAATTCATGCCTAGTGGATAAAAGTGTTGGTTGAAATAATCCAGTGATTTAACTCAAAGAGTTGAGAGTTCAGTACCTCTCCATAGCAAAGGTTAACGAATGCTTGAAGAGTTAAATTACTAAATGGAAATAATTGAGACTGAGATATCCAGAAACGACATGGTATGTGGAACTAAAACAATTTACCCAGTAAGCAAAATAAAAGGTTCGTTTCAAAATACTAACGAATACCATCTGAAGAAGCTCGGAGCGTACAAAGGCCGAAACGCAGTGAATATGGAAACAAAAATGAGAACAACATTTCGAACAAAGTAAATAGCGTAAATCGTTGCAATACCTCATCTCATAAATGTAGACAGATCCGGAAGAAGACAGAAACGTCGTGGATATAACAATAAAGATCAGGAAAACAGTCCTAAGAATGTAAATAGTGTAAATCTAAATTTATTTATAAATGAAACTTTGTCAGTGTGTGTGTGTGTGTGTGTGTGTGTGTGTGTGTGTGTCCGTTAACTATAGACTCCGAAACGGCTGAACCGATTTTCTTGAAAATTTACACAGTTATACTATAAGCGTCTGCGAGTGTTCTTAGCTAGGTTTTGTGTCGACTTACACCCGATAAATATCAAAAATCGATAATCGAAAAAATCAGGGTATAGAAGGAGTGATCCGATTTTAATCAAATTTGATACGCTCATAGACAAAGACATAAGAAACGATATTCATAAGTTTCAAGGTTGCAGTTCTTACAATAGTGCAGAAAATCGATGATACATATATATATATATATATATATATATATATATATATATATATATAAAAGGCAAGATGTTTGTGTGTGTGTATTTTTTTCAGTCCTTTTATTTTATTTTTTTTCTTCGGATTTGACTCTAAGTAAGTATAATTGTAGTTCTTAGTCTCAGCCATGATACCATTTTCTCAGAGGAATTATTTAGCCTTCAAAATTTAGTTTACGACGAAAAAATTATTTGATATCGATACGAGGAAATCAAAATTTGACTTACATCCATTCATTTTTCTTTCAGTCTACAGTTTCGCTTTAACTGGAAACAACTATTGCTTTTTAGTCTTTCGTGCCAACGTCCGAAAGGTCTGACCTCCAGAACCATGCATTACTTTTAAAGCTTTCATTACACCCGAGCAACGCCGGGCTATACTGCTAGTTAGGAATAAAGTATAAGATTTGTATAAATACAAATGGAGGTTAAACAATGTCAACAGAGTAAGAGGCGAAGCTTGTCGAAGAATGGATAACTCAGATTTGTTATCGAAATTATTAGAATAACAACCGGTTTTAATCTGGTCTAAGATTTTTAAATTATTTCTTTCGTATTATTTGCTAAATATATAGTTTGTTAATTTTTTGATCAATAATTCCAAAGGAAAAAAAAATAGTTGTATTCTGCAGAGATTTGATCATTGCATGATTCTAAACAATGTCGTCTGCAAATGACAGAAAATGTGGCATCCTTCTTCGAGGGCGTTGATTGCTCAAAAACATGAAAATAAAAAGGAATTTAACAGTTTAAATCTCAGTACATTTGGCGCCCCTTTTTACACGGAGATCTGACAAGAAGTATTAGAAAATAGAGGTTTGTTACGGGTACCACCCAGTGCTGGGTGGGCAAATGGATGGACTCATTGAATTCCATTAATTAGTTTGCAAGTGGAATCATCTAAAGTAAGAGGAAAAATATGTTTTTAAATTTCCTGCAATGATAATGAGAGAAAGCAATGAGCTTTCATGGAATTCCTGAAAGTGTTGCAAACATTTACCGGAGGTTAGCGAATGTGTATGAAAATGCTGCGCTTGAGGAAAACACGGTGAGGACATTATTCAGTAGCTTTAACTGAGTTTCTAACAAGAAAGTAATTAAAATTCAAAACCTCAGGAGCTTTAACAACCTTACCTTATTTCGTCTGCAGTTCTGATTTGGAATTCTCAGACTTTCACCTAGTTGAAGATTTTGCGGTGATACCGAGCAAAGCGAGGGACCGGATGCTTGCCCGCTAAAATCCAGAAAGAAAATGACCAAAACTGGTCTTTGCGCACCCGGCTCCACGCATATGTTCCGACAGAAAACCAAAAATTAATTAAATATCAAATTCCTGTTCGCGAGCCTACACGAATTTTATTTATCATCCAATGGGAAGCCCAGAGTTAAATACGGGTGTGAATTCCCAAATATCCTGCTGGGATCCACAAATAGGAAATAAAAAGCCGACACAGAAAGCATTGCGAGAGTTGAGAAAGTGTGAACGTAATTAGCACGTCCCTTGACCTCGTCAAGCGATCCCTATGCTCGCTTCGCCTTTTCCCTCTCACCTTCTTCGCTGTCCCCTGAGCTACTTACCCGATTAACGGGACGGAGGACATCAAAGACATTCCTAACGGACAAACGCTCCCACATACATAAGCACAAACTCTCTTTTCAGCATTTATTGCTATAAACATTTTAACGCCCTTTGAACCCATCCAAAAAGACATTCCTTTTATTTGTAAAAAAAAACGTAATTGATATGTGTATATATAAAATATTGTTTATATACTCAATTTGATTTTCTTGTTTGACAACCCTCTTTTATAACTTATAGTGGGCTATCCACTAACGAATCAAAATTCAGTTAATCTGGCTTCAACATACAACTACGTTTCACTAGAACGGATAACCCACTATAATTTCAAGAGTAGTTACGATACATAAAAGCGGACACTTGCATATCACCAAGAAAATTCAGTGAGACCTGCATATGCATCCCCATTCAAAGCTGTTTGGTTAATTTGTTCTTTTACGGTTTGTAAACCCATTACAGGTTATTTAAAGCAAGAAAATATTTTTAGATTGTAAGAATTTTTCGGAGATAATAATTTTTAATGTTCTATTAATTAACGAGAATCACCCAAGTCACTTCTTAACTGTCCATCCAGTATAGATACTTAATTTTGAGCAAAAATGATGACCGATAAAGGATCTGTTTTGATCAATTTTTTAAGACTAATCAACCTTTTCAAGGTTATTTAAAGCCAGAAAATATTTTTAGATTGCAAGAATTTTATAGAGATAACTATTTTACCGATATAAGTTTTATTAATGTGTCCGTAGCTAGCGAAAGAGAAGTGAAATCAGGCCTTTCCTACGAGTATTTTAGCGAAAGTAAACCCGACTAGAATTCAAACGCGGGTCTTCAGTTTAGAATTGTGAGCCATTATACATTACATCACCCGTGCATACAAGGCCCGGGCATCTACATCAATTCACCCATCTAGTTACAGGCCAGGCTTGATGATACTTAACCTCGGTGATGGTACGAGAACCAGTGTACCAAATTGATCTAGCCGTAAGTTCATTCAGTGTTGGGATAACAAAATTGAGAAAGAAGGAGACTATGTTAAGAATCCTCAGATATTTAAGTTCATTTTGTTCTGCTTGGTGTGCTTCTACTATCAAATCTGTTGCAATTAAATAATTTAAAAATAGCCATTACTTTCCGAGATTTTGAAAGATCGATTTGTTATCAAACCTTTATGATTTTTTTTTAAAAAAGAGAACATTTTAGCTTGTAAGGATTATTCTTAAAGGAATAATGATTTCGACAGTACTACTTCTTAACCCATATTTGTTAGTAGGTATAAATTCATATCAATCCAAAAGGTTTCCTCCTGGGTGAAATCTGGTATCTGCTCAAGGAAATTCCAAGTTAAATCTCGTCCAACTCTTTGGGTCTCACGTGCATTCACGGCTGTTATTGCCCACATAAATTACTTCTTGCGGTTGTACAGTAGTTACACGTCTGGTTGCAATAAGTGACTCTTTGTCTCTAATCGTAAAGATAGCAAGCATGTCCTGAATGGTACAAAGTTATTGTTTGCTGATAGAATGAAATAACGCATAGCATCTCCCAAGTTCGGTTCTAGAGAATGTTGGCTGCTCAGAAATAATGTGTACTAAAACAGCAAACCCATAATTCCACCTCTATTCTATCAATCCAAAGTCCTCTACACTTGTAGGAGATAAAGTTAAATGCTTTCGTCGCAAATTCTCTTCCAACTCAGCACTTGTACCTGACTGGATTTGATTTATCATTCCGAGCCGATATCCATTAACCTACTAAGACATCAACTTTTTGACAGAGCATTGTATAATTATTGAGGTAAAATGAGACTACGTTTAGGACGTGATTTTGAAACCTGAGACTTTTGAGATAATTTTGGTATGCTTTGTATGATAGTATTCTTTGTTAAAAAACGTGAGTTACTATCTAACTGACTCCCGTCGAAACATTTTCATAAACGGATCATGACTTGTGATCAATACATACATTGAGTATATTTTTATACATTTATAGGTAGCTATTTACTTTTGATGTATCAAGAATTTAAAGATATTCTTTGTAAATTATAACGCACTCTTGCCTATCTATCTATCTATCTATCTATCTATCTATCTATCTATCTATCTATCTATCTATCTATCTATCTAATTTAGTTCACATCTATCTATCTATCTATCTATCTATCTATCTATCTATCTATCTATCTATCTATCTATCTATCTATCAATCTATCTATCTAATTTAGTTCACATCTATCTATCTATCTATCTATCTATCTATCTATCTATCTAATTTAGTTCACATCTATCTATCTGTCTGTCTATCTATCTATCTATCTATCTATCTAATTTAGTTCACATCTATCTATCTATCTATCTATCTATCTATCTATCTATCTATCTATCTATCTATCTAATTTAGTTCACATCTATCTATCTATCTATCTATCTATCTATCTATCTATCTAATTTACACATCTATCTATCTATCTATCTATCTATCTATCTATCTATCTATCTATCTATCTAATTTAGTTCACATCTATCTATCTATCTATCTATCTATCTATCTATCTAATTTAGTTCACATCTATCTATCTATCTAATTTAGTTCACATCTATCTATCTATCTAATTTAGTTCACATCTATCTATCTATCTATCTATCTATCTATCTATCTATCTAATTTAGTTCACATCTATCTATCTATCTATCTATCTATCTATCTATCTATCTATCTATCTATCTATCTATCTAATTTAGTTCACATCTATCTATCTATCTATCTATCTATCTATCTATCTATCTATCTATCTATCTAATCTAGTTCACTCATCTATCTAATTTAGTTCACTCATCTATCTATCTATCTATCTATCTATCTATCTATCTATCTATCTAATTTAGTTCACATCTATCTATCTATCTATCTATCTAATTTAGTTCACATCTATCTATCTATCTATCTATCTATCTATCTATCTAATTTAGTTCATACATCTATCTATCTATCTATCTATCTATCTATCTAATTTAGTTCACATCTATCTATCTAATTTAGTTCACATCTATCTAATTTAGTTCACGTCTATCTATCTATCTATCTATCTATCTATCTATCTAATTTAGTTCACATCTATCTATCTATCTCGTAGGTTGTTCACTTTCAGTCTGTTCTCTTTATCTCTATTATTTTTCTTTCTCTCTTTTTCCTCATCTATTTGTCTATCCGAGTCTATCCAATATCTATCTTTATATATATTTCTTCTAATCCTTTTACCCCATTAAGGCGGGAGAGCCATTAGTGCGCAGGGAGTTACAGTAAGAGAAAACACTGAGTACAGTAGATATTAATGAAATGATAAAAGATGAATAGAATTGAAGAAGCTAGGAGATGGTAGTTGATGCTAGATATATTTTTTTGAAGATTGTATCTATTAGGGAAGTAAGTAAACGGAAGAAAATTTGCGGGAAGGTGGGAAGTGTGGAAAAGAAACTCTTGGAGTAGAAATGGCGGATACATTTACCTATTTCAACGGTAAAAGAGTGGAATCAAGATGCTCATCTAGCAGCGCGCTTAAATCAAAGTAGTCGGGGCACCAAGTAAAGAAGTTCGTTAGAGCAGTTGCTATGTATATATTTGTAGAAAAAATAGAAGGAAACCATGTCATATTGGTTAAAACTGGACTGAAGTCGAGATGCCAAGTCAAGATCGCTTCTATTGCAGATACTTCTCGAGATGAATAGCAGGAGCGCTCGACCAGATATTGCAACAGTATTCAATGAACGAACAAATGGTAGATATATAAATGTACAAGATGGATTTTGACGAGAAAAAATTATCTTGCCTAGCACAGTGAACCAATCTTTCTAGCAATAGATACAGCTAAAAATCCAATATATTCGTTCAGCTGTTGAAAAAGTGTGGTCAAGATGGCTCAATGTCTTGCTCTTCAGAAGCCTTGCATTATGCATGGTGATAGGCAGGAAAGTTTGCCTATGATGGTTAAAGGAAAGTAATTTGTTTTGGAGACATTAAAATGTTCAAGCCATTTCCTACCTCCGTTAACAACTTATTAGAAGTCCGTTTCACGAGAAGCAGCAAGAACTAATGGTGGTGTCATTTGTATAGATGCCTAATTCAAAACTAATTACATTAGAAAGATCATTGATGAAAGTCAGAAACAGCGTTGGACCGAGGATAATAGAGCCTTGAGAGACGCCTGCGTTCGTGTGAAAGTATCTAAACGAAATTCATTTCAGGATTTGATAGAGACGATTGTTTTAAATCAAAGTCGTCCAATAATAACGTAGGCCTGGAGATTTCAAAGAAGACCAGCATGCCAAACCCTATCAAACGCTTTCGAGATATGTAGAAGCACAGCTCGAGCTTTGTCATTATTATCAAGAGCCTGGTATACACATTCAGTTAGCACATCAGCTGTAGACCTGGCAAAGCAGAAGACATATTTTTATTAGAGAGTAGGTCATGGTAAGTGAGATGCCTATCCACTTCAGCATTGATTAGAGTCTTGAATATTTTGCCAAAAAAAAGGTTAAAGGGTAATATGGCTGTAGTTAGAGGGGTCACTCTGTTTACCAGAGTTATTAAAAAAAGGAGCTATAAAATGGAGAGCTCAACAAGCTGGAACGCAGGCAGCAAAATCAATAGTTGTAGAGCCTCTGAGAGGACTGGAACTAGGGTACAATTTTTTAGGACTACGTTAAAGACATTCATTAGAAATTAGTAAATGGTTAAGGTATGAATGTAGTAAAGGGGTGGGTCAGTTAAATTGTAAGCCCAGAGAGAAAAGAGGTATTCCTTCTAGTGGTAAGCGTAGCAGTACCAGGTAAGCTACTTTTGAGTTTGTCGATAAGGCCAAAGAAGCTGATGCTGTTCGTTACAGCTGAGAAAAAAACACTGTCAAAGTTGGTCCTTTGAGATCGCCTCATCAAAAAACAAAAACAAAAACAAAACAAAACAACAACAACAAAAAAAAACAACAACAAAAAAACAACAAAAACAAACAAACAAACAAACAAACAAAACAAAGAAAAGGAAACAAAATGAAGCGTCATAAGGACCGTTTTTCTATTGACACCGCTAATATGTTCACTAGTTTCACTCCTCGGCAATAATTATTGGGTTCCAGTATAGTATATGTCCTACCATTTCAATGTTTCCGACGAAATTCTGCCCCTTGAATAGGATGTGATCTACCTTAAAACATATCATAAGAAATTATTGTAACTCTCTGGTTAAAGTTAGGGTTAGGGTCGATTTAGGTTTAGTGAAAATAATTAGTTTCAATGAATAGCCAAATACGTAAATCTATAAATATACTCTTACTGACGTAGGACACATTCAAACCGAGTAGACCATATACTATATCAAAATGAAAGAAGTAGATCATATATTATGCGGGCACCGTTTTTTTTTTTAAGCGATGGTTAGAATTAAAATTAAACCTAAACGTATGAAATTATACAGTTTCCCTGTTCTTGAGAATTAGCAACAAAAATAATAAACACTATTTAATTATTAGATCATTTATGTATTTTTTTTATTAGATTTATTTACACGATTTATTTATTATACGTGGGTGGCAAATTATTGTCCATGCTAGAGACCATTTCTCACAGAGGAAACTTTGCAAGTTTTATGTCCATTTCTATGTAAAGTGCTTAGACGAACTATATTTTGTAGTTGCACCGGTTCTAACAATCACGGCTAAGAACCGCCATGTTAGGCATATTATAGCGAACCGCCTTCATTTCCTTTGTATTCCCCTAGTGAGATGTAATAACCAGGAATAAATTCTAAAAATTTAACATCTTCAAAGTAACCACCCCGCCTGACTAAAACAAATTCTTTTCTCACAGATGAAACATAACAATGCTCTCACTACCCTGTCGCTATTTCCATAGAAAGTGCTTAAACGAACTACATTCCTTAGATTCACCTGTTATAACCTTCACGGCTAAGACCCGTCATGTTCGGCACATTGTGGCAAGCCCCCTTCATTCTCTTCGTATTTCATTGGTAAGATGTAATAACCAGTATTAAAGTCCAAAATGAACATCTTCAAAGCAAGCGCTACGCCTGACTGAAAGAAATAACTTTCTCACTGACGAAACCTCACAAATCTCTCACTGTTCTGTCGCTATTTCCATGGAAAGTGCTTAGACGAACTACATTTCTTGGGTTCAGCAGTTATAAACGTCACGGCTAAGACCCGCCATGTTACGCACATTATAGCAAACCTCCTTCATTCCTTTCGTATCCCACAGGTAATAACCAGTAGTAAAGTTTAAAATGAACATCTTCAAAGCAACCACCGTGTTTCTCACAGACGAAACGTCACAAGCCTGTCACTGTCCTGTCGCTATTTCCATGGAAATTGCTTAGACGAACAACATTCCTTGGGTTCAGGAGTTATAAACGTCACGGCTAAGACCCGCCATGTTACGCACATTATAAGAAACCTCCTTCATTCCTTTCGTATCCCACAGGTAATAACCAGTAGTAAAGTTTAAAATGAACATCTTCAAAGCAACCACCGTGTTTCCCACAGACGAAACGTCACAAGCCTGTCACTGTTCTGTCGCTATTTCCATGGAAAGTGCTTAGACGAACAACATTCCTTGGGTTCACCAGTTATAAACGTCACGGCTAAGACCCGCCATGTTACGCACATTATAGCAAACCTCCTTCATTCCTTTCGTATCCCACAGGTAATAACCAGTAGTAAAGTTTAAAATGAACATCTTCAAAGCAACCACCGTGTTTCCCACAGACAAAACGTCACAAACATGTCACTGTTCTGTTGGTATTTCCATGGAAAGTGCTTAGACGAATTACATTCCTTAGATCCACCAGTTCAAACCTTATCCGTTAAAACACGTTATGCTAAGTACACTGTAGCGTAGATGATAGAGTATTTTTGAATCCACGAATCACATTCTTTAGATCTATCATTTATAACCTTCACTCCTAAGACAGGCCATGTTACGCGCATTGTAGCAAACATCCTTCATTTCCTTCATATTTCACTAGTGAGATATAATAACCAATATTAAAGTCTAAAAATTAACATCTTCAAAGCAACCACCCACCCCTGACTGAAAAGAAACCCTTTCTCACAGTCGAAACGTCGTAATCGTCTCACTGCCCGGTCGCTATTTCCATGGAAAGTGCTTTGACGAACTACATTCCTTAATTTCTTCACGGTTAAAACCTGCCATGCTAAAGCACATTATAGCGAACCTCCTTCATTACCTTTGTATTTCACCTGTGATATGTAATAATCAATATTAAAGTCTAAAAAATTAACATTTTCAAAGTAACCACCCCGCCTGACTGAAACGAATTCCTTTCTCACAGACGAAACATAACAATGCTCTCACTACCCTGTCGCTATTTCCATAGGAAGTGCTTAGGCGAACTACGTTCCTTGAGTCTACGAGTTATAAAACTTCATAACCAAGACCCGCCATGTCACCCACATTGTAGCGAACTCCCTTCATTCCTATCGTATACTATTGTTGTGATGTAATAACCAGAAGTAAAGTCTAAAAATTAACATCTTCAAGACTATCACTCACCCCTGACTGAAACAAATTTCTTTCTCACAGGTGAAACGTAGCAAGCCTCTCACTGTTCAGTCACTATTTCCATGAAAAGTCATTACACGAACTACATTTCTTAGTTCCACCAGTTCAAACATTATCCGTTAAGACGTGTTATACCAAGCACATTTTAGCGTGGGTGACGGAGTCTTTTCGAATCCACGAATCCCTTTCTCCCTTACGAAACGTCGCAAGTCTCTCACTGCCCTGTCGCTGTTTCCATGGAAAGTGCTTAGACAAACTACATTCCTTAGATTTACCAGTTATAACCTTCACGGCTAACACCCGCTATGTCAGGCACATTGTAGCGAACCTCCTTCATTCCCGAAATATTCCACTGAAAAGTCTAAAATTAACATCTATAAAGTAACCTCTCCTCCTGAAATAAAGGAATCCCATTACCACAAACAAAACGACGCAAGTCTCTCACTCTTCTGTCGCAATTTTTATGGAAAGTGTTTAGACGAACTTCTTCTTCTTCTATTTGCCCTGTCCCATCAGGACGTTGGCGATCATGGATCTCCACGTCTCCCTATCCCTTGTGGCTCTTAGTATGTTTGTTCCTGTTGCTCCTGGCAACCCCCGTTCCGTCATCCACCTGATCAGACCCTGCAAATATGTTATCCGCTGCCTTCCTCTGTCTTTCCTTCCTTCTATCTGTCCAGTCAGTATCAGGTTCTCCAGGCTCTCCTTCCTCATTGCATGTCCCAGGAACTTCAATTGTCTCTTCCTGATGCTCAGCATCAATTTCCTTTTTGTTGCCATTCTTTCTAACACTTCGTCGTTGCTTGTATGCTCAGTCCACGATATCCGTAGCATCCTTCTGTAGAACCACATTTCGGCCGCTTCCAGTTTTTTCCTCATTTTCGATGATATTGTCCAGCATTCACAGCCGTATTGAAGAACTGACATCACGTAGCAGTCTAGCACTCTTTTCTTCGTTTCTGTTGAGATTTTTCTGTGTGTTAGTATTTTGCTCATCTTCTGGAACGCGTCCTTTGCCATGCCAATTCGCCTTCGGATCTCCATGTCGCACTTTCCATCTCCTGTTAGAACACTTCCTAGGTACTTAAATTCTTGGACTTGTTTGATTCTGTTATCCCCTACCTGTATTTGGCATTTTGGGTTGTATCTTTTGCTAATGACCATGCACTCAGTTTTTTTAAAGTTTATTTGTAGTCCCTTCTTGTCACTCTCCACTGCTACTTTCTGTATGAGATCTTGCAGTTTACTTTCTGTGTCCGCAATCAGTACTGTATCAGTACTGTATCGTTAGACAAACTACATTACTTTTTCTACCAATTATTTAAATTCCCAGCTAAGACCTCCTATTTTACGCATATTGTAAAGAAGCCATTCTCATCTCATTCGTATTCTATTTTGTGAGATCTTTTACTCTCGATCAGCATTCTTCCCGTGAATCGCTTTACTGTGGAACCGACCCCTAACGTGATGCTTCCCAGTCAGAACAACTTAACCTATTTTGATCGAAGGTTAATTGTTATCTTTCCCACATATCCGCATAACAGTGCCTCTTTCTTTGCGCATCACTACCTCGAATGGCTCTGAGCCATTATCGTGTGAACAACACTGTAAAAAACAAATAATGTCACTCAAAATTTGCTGAATCAATGACCTTCGAATGTTTCCAAATTAACGATTTTCGAAATTTGCTCCATTAGTAAACCTCGGAGTTTTCCCAATCCTACCTGATTTCATCTATTTTCCGAATACATTTAAATTTCTCGAGATTTCTAACTAGTATATAATGCTGATATGTATCGACAAATTAGAAAAATATTTGCTTCTTTGTATTTTTTTAAAATATTGCAATATTACCACTGAGTCAGATTTGATTCAATCAGTTCTGAATCCGCCATATCTTTTTCGAAATCCTTTTTTCTCTATCAATGACACATCTTTACCTTTGATAAATTACTTTCTTATCGTATGTGCTTCTTTGGGAATATTTTAAAAGATCGCTGAGACATTTAAGGGAAATTAGTTTTTGATCCGGCGAGCAACGATTTTATCGCTAAAAATAACGGTGAACAAGCACACAAACATTCATATATATATATATATATATATATATATATATATATATATATATATATATACTAGCAGTATAGCTCGGCGTTGCTCTGGTGTAATGAAAGCTTTAAAACTAATCCATGGTCCTGGAGCTCAGACTCTTTGGACGTTGGCACGAAAGACTAAAAATCCTTTGTAAAATAAAGACGGAAGCTGATGATGGTTCGCCTAAAATAGGCCCACACTTCCGATTCACCAGGAAATAACGTGTCTGCCTTAATTTTTCTTAAAATATTAAATATATATATATATATTTAATTATATTTATTTGTTTATGCGCTAGAATATAATTTTGTTTTGTCCTTATTTAAAACTTCTCCTGCCCACTTTAACTTCTAAATTCAGTCTTACAAGTATCCAGCATATGTAGCGTTTATAGATGTTTCTTAACCTGGCTCTAAATCTAACAGACAAAATGACACGTCGATAAAAACAAGAGTTAAAAACATTGTGTAGGTACGAATATGTGTTTGTATGTGCGTATATATTTGTCTGTTTGTCTATATGTGGGTATCTATATATGTGTATCTATCTCTTTCCTGTTTGTGTACCTTTGAATGGTGTAATCTTTAGCAGGCTTGTCTTACTAGAAGTTATTACAACTAAGTAATGAGTTCGATCCTCACTGGGCACCCCAAATCATAGGCCTTGTGTCACCCCTAAGCGGGGCTTAGAAAATCAAATATCTTTCTCCTGTTTCATATTTTAATAACTTTATAATATGATAATAACATAATATAATAATAATAATAATAATAATAATAATAATAATATAATAATATATAATAATATAATAATATAATACAATAAAATACAATAATAATATAATACTATATAATAATATAATAATAACATAATATAAAAAATAATATATGATAATAATACAATAATAATAATAGTATAATAATGTTATAACATAATATATAATATAATAATATATGATAATAATGCAATAATAATAGTATAATAATGTAATAACATAATATATAATATAATAATATATGATAAAAATATAATAATAATAGTATAATAATGTAATAACATAATATATAATATAATAAAATATGATAAAAATATAATAATAATAGTATAATAATGTAATAACATAATATATTATATAATAATATATGATAATAATGCAATAATAATAGTATAATAATGTAATAACATGATATATAATATAATAATATATGATAATAATACAATAATAATAGTATATTAATGTAATAACATAATATATAATATAACAATATATTATAATAAAATAATAATAATAATAATAATATATAATAATAATATAATAATAACATTATAGTATAATAATTTAAACTTTATGCTTAGTAAAATTTAAAATTCATAGTTTCTAACATTAATTTGTAATAATTGTTCTTAATAAATTTAATTTAGTAATACTGATCTCTATTTTAATCAAATATTAGCATTAATGCATGCCTAAATAATTTGTTTTTATAGTCTATTCTTCTATTCCTCAAATTAGAAACTCATTGTATTTTGATTGGTCATCACTAACTATGTAATCATATCTCCCTAATTGTTGGGATTTGGCTAGTTTTGAACCCTGTAGTACACGTAAACTTGAAATCAACACCATCACTTGATAAAACTTAAGTAACAGATTTTGACATTCACAGCTGTAACGAGACAGTAGTTTTCACTCTGTTTATCTGCCTGTATGTCTGTATTTTTTCAGCCCTTTTATTTTAGTTTTTGCTTCGGGTTTGGCTCTAAGTAGATATAATTGTAGTTCTTAGTCTCAGCCATGATACCATTTACTCAGAGGACTTATTTAACCTTCAAAATTCAGTTTACGATGAAAAGAACTTATTTGATATCGATACCAGAAAATCAAAATTTGACTTACATCCATTCATTTTTCTTTCAATCTACGGATTCGCTTTAACTGAAAACAACTATTGCTTTTTAGTCTTTCGTGCCAACGTCTAAAGAGTCTGAGCTGCAGGACCATGGATTAGTTTTAAAGCTTTCATTACACCCGAGCAACGCCGGGCTATACTGCTAGTGAATCTATATACATATTGTAAGTTTTTTTAGTGCAGTACACGATCAGGTGCGATCAGTCATCGTTATTTACAATGGGACCTAATTTATTTGAATAATGAATATTCTTCTTCTATGTGCCCTGTTCTTTCAGGAGGTAGGCGATCATAGCTTTCCACGTCTTCCTATCCTTAGTGGCTCTGAGCACGCCTTCTCTTGTTACACCATGCAACCCCCCGTTCCATCATCCAATTGATTAGGTCTTTCAAATATGTTATCCCCTGCTTTCCCCTGTCTCTTTTTCCCTCTATCTGGCCTGTTAGTATCAGGTTCTCTAAGCCGTCTTTCCTCATTGCATGTCCCAGGAACTTCAGCTGTCTCTTCCTGATGCTCAGTATTAATTTCCTAATAATTTCCATCATTTCCAAAATCTCATCATTGCTCACATGCTCGGTCCATGATATTCACAGCATCCTTTTCTAGAAACATATTTCAGTTGCTTCAACTTTTTCCTTCATCTTTGATGATATTGTCCAACATTCACTGCCATATTGAAGAACCGACATCACATAGCAATCCAGTACTCTCTTCTTTGTTTCTAGCGAAATTGTCCCGTTTCTTAATACTTTACTCAACTTTTGGAATGCTTCCTTCGCCATGCCAATTCGGCTTCGGACCTCTGTGTATCACTTTGTGTTCTCTGTTATAACACTTCCCAGGTATTTAAATTTTTGTACCTGCCTGATTTTAGTATCCCCGACCTGTATTTGCCATATTGGGCTGCCTTTTCTACTGATGTCTATGCATTCGGTTTTCTTGCAGTTTATTTGTATTCCTTTCTTGTCACTCTCTTCAGTTACCGTCTGTAGGCTGTCTTGTAGTTTCCTTTCTGTGTCTGCTATCAGCACTGTATCATCTGCATACCTTAGGTTGTTTAAATTGCGGCCTCCGATGACGAATCTAGGCATAACTTCTAGGGTCCTCAACATATTCGCGCTGTACAAGTTGAACAGATCCGGTGAAAAGACACACCCTTCTCTTACGCCCCCTTATATCTTTATCTGTTGAATTCGTTGCCTGTCCGTATACAAGCGGTTTGCTACCAGTAAAGATTCTTGATTACTTTTAAGTCTTTCCCAAATATGTCAAGGCTGCCGAGCATCTCCATCAATTCTTTGTGGCGTATTTTGTCAAATGCCTTCGCATAATCAATAAAGTACAGGTATAAGCCCTTCATTTTTATTACCCCTTTCAGAGAGCATCTTAATCATATTCTGCTTCTAGCTATATTCATCAGGATTCGGACGATAAACTGGTCAAAAAAAGAAAAACAAAAAGAAAAGAAAAAAAAAGAAAAATGAAATGCTGAGAAAACGCCAAACATCTTTATTATCTAATTAAGGTCGCTGAATCCGATAAAGATCTTATTGAACAGGTGTAGAGGCTCATCCCTTGTTCCCTGTTTAGGATGTGGTTTCCGGCTTTCTCTCATCCAACTTTTTCACTCTTTTCTTTTTTTCTCTTTTTTTTCATTGGAGTAGATAGACTAAACTATCGCTCGGTTCACACTCCACCCTCATCTATTGAACAGGTGAAGAGGCTCATCCCTTGTTCCCTGTTTAGGATGTGGTTTCCGGCTTTCTCTCATCCAACTTTTTCACTCTTTTCTTTTTTTCTCTTTTTTTTTCATTGGAGTAGATAGACTAAACTATCGCTCGGTTCACACTCCACCCTCATCTATTGAACAGGTGTAGAGGCTCATCCCTTGTTCCCTGTTTAGGATGTGGTTTCCGGCTTTCTCTTTTCCAATCTTTTCCCTCTTACATAGCCCCCTGCACACAAGTGGCCTTACCGCCTTGCCCGGGGTGATATGATTAAAAAAAAAAAAAAAAAAAAATTTTCTTGATTAGCTATTGTTTTTGCTCTTCAGAAATGCCTCATTTTTTGTTTTGTGTATATATAATACTGACTGATGCCAATATTTCTAAAAGTAAAATCGTAGAAACCTCTTAATTCGTATTTAAAAAAACAAATATTGTCTGCTTTTTGAGAAATAATACATTCAATAAAAATAAGCTCCTATGTATTTAAAAGTAACAGGATTCAATATATCAAGACCAACAATTATTTTTATCAAATAATTTAATAAATTAACAACAGAAATAAAACCTTTGTGAACATAAGGACTATGGTGAAAATTTTCTCTTTCTTGATCGTCTGTCATATTATAAAAGTCCCTTTCGATAATCCAGCAGTAGTAAGCCAAAATTTATTTGTCCCATCGTCTTTGATAGCGCTCTCCCTTTTTTTTGTTGATATTCAATATGGAATCGTTTTCCTTGCTCATCACTCACATCGATGTAATTATCAAGAAATTTATTTAGATGGCTATGTAAAAATGAGCTTTAACACTCATATTAGCCCATTACTGATAAAGTTTATGAGTTAATTTGAATTTGGGTGATAAATTGGAAAAGTTCGGTACTTCTGTTTTAAAATGTTTGACTAAAAAACACTTTTTGTCTTATATAAATAGTCTATCTCAGGTAGCTGTCATAAATTTCTCATCATACTTGAAAATTGATGGGTTTCTACGAACTTTATTAACTAAATGTTGCGATCAGTAAAGATCGTAAATCGATCTTTTTTCCAAAATGAGCAATTTCAGTACAGCAAAAAAGGCAGCTAACCACGAAAATCTAATGTCATTTTCGGAATCAGCCTCCATCAATTTAGCTAAAAAACATGTTTTGTTTCTTGGCACAAAAAATGATGTTGACCTGTGGTATCGAAGTTAATATCAGCACTGCATTTGAATATCTATGTCAAAGGTTAATGTCCCTGATTCCCTTAAAAAGACATCAGCATAACAGAATTTTGGCAGATAATCATGGCATTATTTTCTGCTTTATCAAACAGAACTAAAATATAGGTGCAGTGTTGGGAAATATTCACCAACATCAGCCTGTTTTAGGATTACAGTTAATCTTTTGTGCCTGGGTGTTTATGTTAAGATGAATTGCGTTGTGGTGCAGTGGATGTCGGCCCGTAATGAGAAATAGGAGAACCGAGTTCGAATTCCAGTTGAATTCGTTGCATTCACTTTTGCGTAAATACAGTTTGGAAAGTTATTAATTCATTTCTTCTCTCTCCAGCAATGGGGTAAATAGCAAGAAAGATGGGGTTCTATAGCCTTAGTTGGCAAACAGTCTACCTCAACTGAAGTATAAAGGGGTTTGTGTAAGGTCATCACCTGTACATGTAAAAAAGACATGTCACAGAAGCATCGACGACCAGCTCGTCGATGACTTATGCTCTGCTGGGCGTGAGATAGGGTTTCGTTTTTTTTTTCTAGAATGGTAAGTTTGTTATTATATATATCTTTATATATATGTATATAAATGTTATAAATGACATTGTTCTGTTAATGTCGAAACAAAATGTACACTTTTGTAGTAGATTGTAGTTTGGAGATGTTTTAAAGTATAATTTATAATAAATATTAATATCTCTATTTCTATATTGAGCACTGTTTTCAATTAATGTTTTGAAGGTTGTAAATATTTTCTTAGTTCCTTATTCATGTGAATATATACGCATATATATATATATATATATATATATATATATATATATATATGGGTATGTGTGTGTGTGTGTGCGTGCGTGCGTGTGAGTTGTTTAGCAATCAATCGTTATATATATATATATATATATATATATATATATATATATATATATATATATATGAAATATATAAAAATATCCTCATATATAATATATAAGGACTGTTGCTGTGGTAATACCGCTAATGTCCGCAGAGTGAAGACGTTTGGCACAAATTGGCCTTGAACTCTGTCGAATAGAGAGTCTAAATCATACGGTTTTTCTCACTTCTATTGTTTATAGCAGTGTTTGGAATGAAAGTGTGTAGCGTGTAGTCGTCTCACCACACTACAGATATTCTGTCGGTGATTATGGCTAGTGTAGCAGTTCTGAGCCAAGGTCTACAATGCCCAAGTCAGACAACCAACCTATTCCTTAGATCTCACCTCTTTGCGAACTTTTTTTCCCCCAAAAAATCATCTTCTTCATGTGCCGTGTCTCTTCAGGACATAAGCAATCATGGACTCTGTCTCTTGTCGCGCACAGTAATTTTTCTCTTGGTATCTCTTTCAAGCCCCCGCTCCGTCAACCATTTGCTCAGACTTAACAAGTACGTCTCGCGCTGCTTTCCCCTGTCTCTTCTTCCATTTATCCGACCTGTGAGTATGAAGTTCTCCAGGCCCTCTTTCCTCATTATGTGTCCCAGGAACCTCATTTGTCTCTTCCTGATATTTATCATCAGTTTCCTTCTCGTTTGTATCCTTTACAACACCTCATCGTTGCACATGTGTTCTGTCCATGGTATCCTCAGCATCCTTCTGTAAAACCACATTTCTGCTGCCTCAAGACACTCCTTCATCTTTGATGAGATCGTCCAGAATTCAATTCCATACAGGACAGATATCACGTAGCAATCTAGCTCTCTTTTCTTTGTTTCTAATAAGATTTTCAAGTCTTTCAGTACTCTGACTAACTTCTGAAATGCGTCTTTGGCTATGCCAATGCGTCTTTGGTTGATCCTACTTAAAAAATAACAAGATTTAAAGTCTTCTAGCAAATCCAACAGAATTCGATGAGTCCACTGCTCGTTTTCCTTCCTATAAAGCGAGTTCCAGGAATGTTTTCATTAATAGTAACGACGCTGGATAAAGTCAAGTTACTTCGAAGGAGATTAAATTCAGAATTGATATGTGTTGGTGTTTTAAATTTATAGCACGAGTTCCGATACTTTTGATCTAACCCCGTAAATACACACACACACACACACACACGGGCACACACATACATTTCTATTACCTTTTTAATGTTTAATATATTAAGTATTTTTTAATATCGTTTCTTTTGAGAGATTGTGTCAATAATACTCAGCGCTAATTACCGCTTGAGGAAAAGTGGCGATATAGAATTGTATCATAATTAGATTGTGTGGATTTCCTATTTTCCCTACGTTAACTCCACAAAGAATTACAGATCTCAGAAAACGACTCTCAATAGCAGATGACAAGAAATACAGAAAGAGAACAAAAAGAAAATAAAGGAATGAAGGAACGAAAAAAAAAAGAAAAGAAATTATAACAATATTGATTTTTTGCAGTTGTTTTATATAGCATAATCAGTGATTGATATTTTTCATTTCTTCAAATCAATCAGAAATAAAGTCCCTTGACTACGCAATCGCTTGGTTTGCGATACCCACGCGTCATTCTATGATTGTTGTTTTTATTTGCAAACATAGCAGTGCTCAAAGAAAGAAACGACACTGCATTTTAAACGCTTCACTTGATACTTAAACTTTACAAAGTTGAATGGAGTACTTGTTTGGCTGCAAAGTTTCATCATTTTACATTTAAACGGCTCGATGTCACTGTATGTTCTATGGTCCTAGGTATGACAATAACCTGCATCCGACAGCAAGGCCTCTGAATGGGAGGTTGTGACGCGCATGGAACTACCTCTTAATTGCTGTTGTTCCCAAATCCACCCTAACTCAGAGTGGTAGCACCTGTTAAAGTTCCAGCTATGGGCAAATAGTTTAACCCCCAAATTGGGGTTAAAACACTAAATACAACAATCAACTTTTATAGAAAAATATACATTTTTGAAGGAAAAATATTATCATTAGCAACACCTTTTACTGCTACCACATCTGGTCGGGTGCTCCTGCTATTCACCTCGGGGTTCTTGACAAAATCCAACGAAGAATCTGTAATGTGATTGATACCGACTTGGCAGCTCGGATCCAGTCGCTCTCTCACCGGCGTGACTTGGCTTCCCTGTGACTACAAATACTTTCACGGCTTCTGCTACAATGAACTTAGCTCACTGATGGCCCCTAGGTATGAATTTACGCGAGCTACTAGACTAGCAACTGTGCAACACCCTTTTACAGTGAAAACAATAAAATGTAACCGCAATTTTTCGGGGATTTTCTCGCACTTCCATATACTTGCTTCCAGGACAGCTACAATCTCCAGGAATTTAAATGTAAGGTCAATAGACATCTCTTATCTCACTAACTCGCATCCTTTCTCTCAAGGTCTTTTCTCTACCCACTCCACCCCCATTACACCGGTATACTCATCAGTCTATTACCCTCCTTCTGACATCCCCTATAACTAAACCTTATTCTCTTCACTTTCTTGTATATAACCCACTGCGCAACAGTGGCAGTAAGAGTCCCTAGCTTGGGGTGAAGTAATTAAAAAAAACTGGAAACATCTTCAGTTTTCTAAAATAATAAAAAAATCCATTAAAATCTGACTAAATCAACCTTTTCGCTATAACCAGAAACCACATCCTGAACAGGGAACAAGGGATGTGCCCTGTTTAGGATGTGGTTTCCGGCTTTCTCTTTTCCAAATCTTTTCACTCTTGCGTAGCCCCCTGCACACCAGTGGCCTTATCGCCTTGCTCGGGGTGATATGATTAAAAAAAAACAAAAACAAAAACAAAAAAAAAAAACAGATGTTAAAAAAATATCTTAAACACTTAAATTTTTGGTATAAAATGACCCACAACGGTTGATGTGCCGTTAAACAAAACTCAAACTGAAACTGTATGTTCTATGCTCACACGTTGCATTTGGAAGTCTCTTCTGTGTTCTTGTTTCCAGTTAACTTCCATTTAAAATAATTAAATATTAAGTCGATTGTTATTTCCTTAACAATAAGTAATCACTTGTTTATTAATGGCTTTATTAGTTTGGCTGGACTAAAATGAAGGAAAAAAATCTTAGAGATATTATGATTTTTAAAGCCCTTCTTAACCGACTCAAACTGTTTTCAGTAACTATTTAATGTAGAGAGATGTTTGTCATTTTTATATCAGTTTAAAACTGCAAAAAAGCTTTTTCCACTCACACTGTCATAAGTCTGTGAGAACACCTACACAACCGGCCATAATTATTAGGCCACCCCACTTTTTTAAAAGAAATGATGTATTTCATACTATTTTTTAGTATTTATTGCCAAGTAAATGAAAATAGAATTGTTCTTTTGTTAATACTGCACAATAACATGTGCATCAAATGAACTGTTCTGGTGTCCAGTTTTTGTGATCTCTTCCACATGCTAGTCTCTTCTTCTTATTGGCTGGCCGAAGCAAAGGCTTCTTGGCTGCCTTGTAAAATTTTTCAAAGTAATAACAAGAGAACCATTCTGTTTTCCATTAGAATTATCCACTTGGCAATGAATACTAAAATAGTATGAAGTACATCATTTCTTTTAAAAAAACTAGGGTAACCTAATAATTATTGCCGGTAGTGTATATATGTATATATAGATATATATATATATATAGCAAATCTACAGGGTGCGATGGGTAAATTGTCACTCTTTGCCTTGTAAAATTTTGCAAAGTAATAATAAGAAAAGAACCATTCTATTTTCATTTAGAATTATCCACTTGGCAATAAATACTAAAAATAGTATGAAGTACATCATTTTTTAAACTGGTGTGGCCTAATAATAATAGCCGGTAGTACACATAAAAATACTATTTTTAGGCTCGCTGTATAAGTCGTCGTTGTCATTAACTTATATCCCAGAATTCAATTTCTTCGTTGCTGATCACTTCCTGAATTATTGATGGCTAAATTCCTCTTCAAAGTTCTGCGTCTGGACTAGAAGATTCTGTTTTTACCAAAACCTGCTCTAATGATACATGCCCTAACGTCGTTCGGCTTTACTAGGTATTTTTCTAGATAGTACAGAGGAAAGTGACGATAGCCTGAATTTGCCTCAACTTGACATAAAGAGTATCCGGGAATGATTCTTGGCCATCGTTTGGGTTGCGATACGTACGAATCATTCTCTGATGCTCTTTGTTCATATTTGCAAATATACCAATGCCCAAACATAGAACAGAACCCGCATTTTAAATCCTGGCCTTCTCTTGTTACTTAACCTGTACAGATTTAAGCGTAGTACTTGTTTGGCTGTGCGTCGTGGTGCAGTGGATATCGATTCGGAGCGAGAAATCGTCGACCCGAGTCGAATTCTAGTTGAATTCGTTGCATTCACTTACGCACAAAAACCTTTCGAAAATATACTAATACTTCGCTTTCCTTCAGCTATCGATCAAATAAAAGGGCAGATTGGTTCCAAAGCCTTGCTTGGCAAACAGTCTAATACAGAAAGTAATGGCAACCTATTACGGGGGAATCTTCTGCAAAAGTCAATCATGTCTGTTTCGAGACATGATCGCCCAGGCGTGTATCACGTATGGCACTTAACCGTCTGATTTATTTGGCGTTAATGTTTCATAATGTTAAAATATCTAAATGTCACCATAGGTTCTATGCTAACACGTATTTTTTTAAAATTTTAAATTCACCCCAAGCAAGCCAGGACCCCACTGGTGATCAGGAAGTTACAGTAAGAAAAAAAAAAGGTTCGGCGTATGTCGAAGCAAGGATAAGCAAAGGACGGGAATCAAGGGATAGAAGATGGCAGCTAACGTTGCATTTAAACTTTTTGGAGATTGTAGCTATCAGGGAAGCAAATTAACGGAAGGGAATTCCACAAAAGGGAAGTGCGAGAAAATGAACTGTCAGAGTAGAAGAGGAGATTAAATTTAACTATTGAAATGATGGGACCTTGATGTCAATCTAGTTGTACGCGTGAATACATATAGTCGACGAACCAAGAACAAAAGTTCGTCAGAGCATTTATAATGAAAATACTTGTAAAAAGACTAAGAGAAGCCACATCATGCCGGTGAGAAAGTGACTGAAAGTAGACTGTCATGTCTACTCATATTTGAAACTCTCTTCCAATTTCTTGTTTCCCAGTTAACTTTGATGTTTGTGGCGATATTGAATTTTATCATAACTGAATTCTGTGGATTTCAAGTTTTCACTAGATAACACTACAAAGTATTAGAGGTCTAAAAAAACGACTCTCTTTAAAAGCTGACCAGAAAGACAAACAAAAAGAAGAGAAAAAAGAATAAAAAAAAATAAACGAATAATTTTTGCAGTCGTTTTATATAACAGAATCAGATATTGCTATTTTTGATTTCTTAAAATCAATCTGAAATAAGATCTCTTGACGACGCCATCTTTTGGTGTTGCGATACTCACAAATCTTTCTATGGTGTTCTTTTATATATTTGAAAACATAGCAGTGCCCAAAGATAGAAACGAAACCAAGTTTTAAATTCTGGCTTTTACTTATTAACTGGACTTTATAGATCTAAGCGCAGTACTTGTTTGGTGGCGAATTTTACAGTTAAAATGGCTCACCGTAAGATCTATGCTCACCGGTCGCATTTGGAAGTCTCTTCCGGTCTCTTGTTTCCGAGTTAACTTTGATCTATATGGCGATATAGAATTGCGTCATGATTAAATTTTGTTGATTTCTTGTTTTAGAATTAGAGATCTTAGAAAACGACTCTTTGTGGCAGCTGGCAAGAAAGAAAGGAAGGAAGAAAGGAAAGAAGGAAATAAAAGACATGAAGGCAAAAGAAAAAAAAACGGAAGAAATTAAAATAATATTGATCCTTGGCGGTCGTTTTCTATGGCGAATCGATCGATATTTTTAATTTCTTAAAACCAACCAGAAATGCAGTCTCTTGACTGCGTTATCGCTTGCGTTGCGATACCCACAAATCATTAACTGATGCCTTTTTTTATATTCATTTATTCGCAAATATAGCAGTGCTCAAAGAAAAATAAAAAGAAGCTTTTTATATCTTGACTAGCCCGGTGTTGCTCGGGTGTAATGAAAGCTTTAGAACTAATCCATGGTCCTGGACCTCAGACTCTTTGGACGTTGGCACGAAAGACTAAAAAGCAATAGTTGTTTCCAGTTTAAAGCGAAACCGTAGACTGAAAGAAAAATGAATGGATGTAAGTCAAATTTTGTTTACTGGTATCGATATCAAATTTTCTGCACTATTGTAAGAACTGCAACGTTGAAACTTCTGAATATCGTTTCTTATGTCTTTGTCTATGAGTGTATCAAATTTGATTAAAATCGGACGACTCCTTCTATAACCGGATTTTTCCGATTATTGATATTTATCGGGAGTACCTCGACGCAAAGCCTAGCTAAGAACACTCGCAGACGCTTATAGTACAACTGTGTAAATTTTCAAGAAAATCGGTTCAGCCATTTCGGAGTCCATAGGTAACACACACACACACACACACACACACACACACACACACACACACACACACACACACACACACACAGAGTTCCATTTATAAATAAGTTTAGATTTTCTCTTCGGTTCACACACCAACACCGAGCCTTACGGCCATAAAATTTTGTTACACCGGTTTTCGTGCGATAACCAAAGTTAAGCAACTTTAAAGTCAGTCAGTAAATAACTGAGAATACAAGGTGCTGTAAGCTTAAAGGGTGGTGTAATGGATAATGGCTCGGAATTGTTAACCGGAGAACCGAGGTTCTATTCCAGTTGGGTTCGTTATATATACTTCCTCGCAAATAATCTTGGGAAGTGTATGAATCCACCTCTTTCCCCCAGCTATGGATTAATTAGTCAGATTTGTATTACTTAGACCATTATTATGTCAAAAGATTTATACAATCTAGAAATATGTTTTTGCTTTCAATTCCCTGCAAATGTTTAAAAAATAATCAATCATCCAATAAAGTATAACGTGCCTTTCTTTTACTCGCTCTCCAAAGTAGAAAGTGTAGTAGAATTATTAAAGATAATTCGTATTGATTTAATTGTAAGCCTTAATGAACTTGCTATTTTCTGCAGCCTTCCTCACAAAGTCCGATGTGACACAACGAGGAGATTTGCCGTTGAGCGTTCCCGTAAATTCGAAATAGGCGACGTTGGGCTCTCATCTATTTACCCCAGATGAGACTCGGTCCTTCGACATAGCCTCATCTGGGTTCCTCTTCCACCGAAGGCGGAGAGTCCGACATAGCTTTGGTGAACTCTTTATTTACTTGCCTAGCCACTGAGACCAAATGTGGCACATGGCCGATTTTTATTGTGGAAATCAGTTCCTTAAGCACGGGCAAAAATTTCCCGCATAGGGCAGAGTCAAGCTCTTCTCTGTTTTCCTCCAGACGAGACTTTGACCTTCGGCAGATTCTTTCGTAAGGTTTCGTAGATTTTATGAATTTTCTGGTGTTAGAAATGTAGAACCTGGGTTTATTTTCAGTAAAAGTCTTACAAGTGTTGGTAAACTCTTTTAAAACATCTACTGAGTAGGGAAGGTTTCTGGTTTTTGTCATACAGACCATGTGTAGCCCTTGGGTAGCATAACTCTCTAAGTAATATCGTTAATTCTTCTTTTAAAACATCTACTGAGTAGGGAAGGTTTCTGGTTTTTGTCATACAGACCATGTGTGTAACCCTTGGGTAGCATAACTCTCTAAGTAATATCGTTAATTCTTCTTTGCTTGCAGCCGCGCCGCATACACGGGAGAGGGCGTCTACAATGGCGATTTTATTTTTACCGTAGCAGTAATTTACGTCTAACGAGTAACACTGAATTTCTATCTTTCACTTGGCTCTCTTCTCATTTGTTATAATGTTGGTCTTTTTCACCATAAACATGAATGTGTCTGATGTTTGGTCTGTAATTAATTTAATATTCTTTTAATCGTTTCACCCCAAGCAAGGCGGTACCACCACTGACGCACAGGGGCTACATAAGAGAGTAAACGTTTAGGCAGGACGAGAGTGAAGAGAAAGACGAACCAGTTACAGGGGGTGTGAGAAAAAAAGGCGACAAAAGAAGGATGTGAACACAGGTGTGAAGACAATTGCGAAGGGAGAGTGATGTGGAAAAACTGGAGTCAAGTGGATAAGAGATGGGCATTGACATTGCATTTAAATTCCTGGGGGTTGTAGTCGTCAGGAAAGCAAGCATACGTAAGCGCGGGAAGCGCGAGAAAAGAAGCTGATGGGGTAGAATTGTTGGCTGCATTTAGTTGATCTAACTGTAAATGGTTGGGACCTTAATGCCAGTCTGGTTGCAAGAGTAAATTCTTCAGGAGGGGGCACCAGTGACCATAGTTCGTCGGAGAAGAAGACATGAAAATATTTGTAGAAGAGACAGAAGGAAACCACGCCCCGCCGGTGAAAAAGCGGCTAGAGTAGAGTTGCCAGGTCGAGATCTATCACGTTACAGATTCTCCTTTTGAGTCTGTCGAGAGGCGCCTGACCAGATATGACAACATTATTCTATGTACGGTCGGATGTATATGTGCACGATGGATTCAGGCAGAAAAACTTCCTGGCCCGACACAGTGACCTTCCTAGCAGTGGATTTAGCTATGTCACCTGATCAAATGTTTCTATTTTCTGAGCAATTAGATAATACCATAGGATATTTTGTCTCTCATGAAGAACGCCTAAGTATTGATTTAGACAGGATTATGGAGAAAAAGGCTGTCTTAAAGAGGTGGCTATAGAGCATTTTGTTGCTTTTACTAGAGGTTGTGTATGATCAATCGTAGTAGTGTCTGCTTTCGGTATGGCATCTTTAACATGTGAAACTCTTTCTCTGCTATGACAGATAACGCAGATTTTGAGACAGTTGTTAGAGGGTGTATTTTTTTTATGAAAACAAAGGTATCCAATTGGAATGGGTTGGATACATTCCTAATGCACTGTGTAGAACAGCTAAATCATAAAGGAGAGACTCAAAGCAAGTGAAATGTAATTCTACAGAAGGATGCTGAGGATATCATAAACAAAACCTGTGAGATGCGAAGAGGTTTTTAAAGAGGATGCAAACAAAAATAAAACTTATACCTGGCATCAGGAAGATAGAAATAAGGTTTCTGGGACACGTAATGAGTAAAGAAGGTTTGGAGATTCTGATACTCGCAGGACGGATAAAGAAAAAGTGAGATAGGGGAAAGTAGTGCGAGACAACTTAATGGACTTGAGCAAGTGGATAACCGTGAGGGGTTTGTGAGAGAGACCAAGAGGGACAGGGGCAAGTAGTAGTTCACGGCACATAAAAATGAAGAATATTTAAATTTCTATCTGTAACTATAACGTAAGGTACTTGAGCCGTTACATGGCCTAATAAGTTCACTTAGGGGAAAGGTAACGCATGTTTGACTGGAATTGATTTTTATAGGTTAAACTGGGTATAAAAGTTCGAATCCAGCATGGAGCACATTTTCTTTAAATAGAAAATAGGGTTATTAACACGAACAAGTTTATTCACTAAGTATAACTTTTTATAGCAATGCAAAATAAAACTCTGAATAAAATCTATTAATTAGCCAATATATATATATATATATCTAAACTTATTCATAAATGGAACTTTGTCTGTGTGTGAGGGTGTGTCCGTTACTTATAGACTCCGAAACGGCTGAACTGATTTTGTTGAAAATTTACACAGTTGTACTATAAACGTCTGCGAGTCTCCTTAGCTAGATGTTGTATCGATGTACTCCCGATAAATATCGAACATCGAAAATCGAAATAATTGGATTATAGTCAGAATAGTCCGATTTTAATCAAATGTGATACACTCATAGACAAAGACATAAGAAACGATATTCAGAAGTTTCAACGTTGCAGTTCTTACAATAGTGCAGAAAATCGATAATATATATATATATATAAGGCAAGATGTTTGTGTGTGTGTCTGTCTATCTGCCTGTATGTATTTTTGCAGCCCTTTTATTTTAGTTTTTGCTTCGGGTTTGACTCTAAGTAGGTTTAATTGTAGTTCTTAGTCTCTGCCATGATACCATTTACTCAGAGAACTTATTTAGACTTCAAAATTCAGTTTACGGCGAAAAACATTTATTTGATATCTATACAAAGAAATCAAAATTTGACTTACATCCATTCATTTTTCTTTCAGTCTACGGTTTAGCTTTAACTGGAAACAACTATTGCTATTTAGTCTTTCGTGCCAACGTCCAAAGAGTCTGAGCTCCAGGACCATGGATTAATTTTAAAGCTTTCATTACACCCGAGCAACGCCGGGCTATACCGCTACTATATATATATATTGTTCAATATAACAGACAATGTATATCTATTAACTTTAATCATGAGCCATTCTAATCATCGTATTTTGGCTTTAATTTTAAGTGAAAATAAAGACAAAACTTGTCTAACATTTGGATATTTTTTTATTATGCCGGTTTTAATCTTTCGGCTCACATGAGCCATTTTCAGAAAGGTTACAGGGTCGTTAACATATGGACATTCGCCATCATCTTATGTTGACATGTCGACATCTATTTGCTTTTCTGAAAAGCAAACGGATCTAAATATGTAAAGTCACAAGTTTATTCGCCTGAAGTGAGTCAACTTTAGGCTTGAAACATATGTAGCGACACAATTCCATTATGGACACTTAATATATCATACAAAATGTAATTAATAATTATAATAATAGCAACAATAAATATACACTTTAAACAAAAGGCTCACGGCTTCCCGAACATTTTCTTCTATACGAATTTCCCTCGTTGGAAACAACCTTTTTTTCTGTAATATATATATATATATATATATATATATATATATATATATACTTCTTAGAAACCACAAAAATGCTCACAAATCATTTCAAAAGATTAACAGAATATTTCAGTTTTTAGAATTCCTTCATAGTGCAAAGTCACGAGATATTAAAATGAAGGGAATTCAACCGTTTTCTTTGAAACTTTTTATTATGTATGTTAGTCTGTTTTAGAATTCCTTCATGTGTAGTGCAAAATCAGGAGATGTTAAAATGAAGGGAATTCAACTGTTTTCTTTGAACTTTTTATTATGTATGTTTGTTTTAGTATAATTTCCATAAGTAAAGGTGAGATTGGGAAAAATCGGGGGCGCAAATTGATGTTTTGGTAGTACTGGATGGCGGCGCTTTCGGAAACTTTTCTTCGGAATAAATTGTTTACTCTTTTTATTAATGTGGCATTTTTAAGATCGAAATTGTCGTTGAATTTATTTCTGTGAATCACTAATGCATTTGTTAGATTATTATTAGTGATGTCTCTTTTGTGTTCATTTATACGTTTTTTTAGATTTCTACTTGTTTCTCCGATGTAGATAGAGGAACAATCCCGGCAATTTATTTGGTATACACCTGCTTGTTCATCATTTTGATTTCGGTTATTTTTAGATCTGATAATGTCCATAATAGTTTTCGAAGTAGTTGTTACTATGTGTGTGTTTTTTATATGAGATAGATTGTTTTGGATATAGATACAATGGAGTTGGTTGGTAGTACGATGTATTTGTTATTGTTTAAATTATTATTGTTAACAGTGTTTCTTTTGTTGTGGTTGTATATATTATGTGCCTTTCTTTTTGCATTGTGAATAAACTGATGGGTAATGCAAGCTTCTGAATGTGCTCTCTATCAATTTTTCTTCTTTTGTTAAATATTGGGGGCTGCATATTCTTAGTGCTCTTAAAAAGAAACCTTTAATAATACCAGACTTGATTTTAGAAGAATAGATGGAGTAGAAATTTATCAGGTCGTTTTTGTTGGTAGCTTTTCTGTAGACGTCAAAATCGAGTTTGTTGTTATTTTTGTGTAATATGATATCTAGGAAAGGAAGATTAGATTCAGTTTCGAAGGTAAAATTTATAGTAGGTTCAATGTTATTAAGTTTGTTGACAAAGTCTTCTATCTTAGTAGTTTCTAGATAGATTAGAATGGAGTCGTCTATATATCTAAATTAGGAGGAGTTTGGTGGTAAAATGTTTCTGAAACAATCTCTTTCCAGAAATTCTGAAAAATAAACAAGCTAGAACGCCACTGAGAAACGATCCCATTGGTAAACCAAATTTCTGTCTATAGAAATGGTCATTGAAAGTGAAGATGCATTGCTTAGTAATTAGATAGCATAGTTTTATGATTTTCTGTGTAGGTATAAGGTAATTTTATTTTTTTGTTGTTAAGTGTGTTTTTAATTGACTTAAGCATTTATCTATAGGAACATTTGTGTATAAGGATGTTATGTCTAGACTTGCCATGTGTTTGTTTTTTATGTCTACGTTTTTTTAGTTTGTTCAAAAAAGGTCACCAGAGTTTTTTATATGCGACGGACTGATTGTGGTCTCCCAAAAACACATAAACCAAATATACTAATGAGACCTATCATATCCGGAATAGGTAGCGTCTCACATAAAATAGCTGGCAAATTAAGAAAATCTTAACACCACTTCTCGGCACAATCAGTATATATATATATATGTATGTGTGTGTGTGTGTGTGCGCTTGTGAGGTAAAGTCTATCAAGGCTGTCAATGGTTAAACTACCATTTAATATTACGTTCAACATGGCAAAAATTTATATCTGTGAGAACTTTTGTCGAAACACTAAAGCTGAATATTTTCTTAGTCAATCGTAGTTGGAAGTCGACGAATTTCGGGCATCGACAAATGTGTAACGATTTCATTCTACTGGTTGTTTGTTTCTCGAGGAAAACCACAAGAGAAATTGAAATATAACTTATGAAAATCAATCGGAAATATTCGCTTGATTGAGTCATTGTTTGTGTTTTATTGTTACACGAGTATACTTGGCATCTGCTTTCTTTCTTTTGCAATCAAATGATTCTTCTTAGTACACTTCCCTTTTAAGACATAGTCGATGTTAGTTTACCACAACTTATCCTTTATAGCCCTTAGTATTTTTTTTTTGCATTTTCCCTCTATTTCTCCTAATCCTTGATCCGCCAATCATATACATAAATTCATGCCGTAGGTTATCCGTTGTTGAAAGAAAATTTGCGTTACCTCATATTGCGATATTCATATTTGACAACTTTTCATAACGGATAACTACATTAATTACGTCTTAACAATCAACGCCGTGAAGATGATCTTGGACAAGTTTGAAAGCATTTGAGACTATAAGAATAAAGATAATGAAGATAAATAAATCCCCTTTCTTAATTTCATTTGAATGATTTCATTGTACGATGTAACAATTTCATCCTATTGGCGGCTTGTTTAATTGTGTTTTAACAATCAACACCATGAAGATGATCATGGAAAAGATTAAAAGTACTTGGGACTATAAAAAACTAAAACTAAGGAAAATACATCCAGCGCTTTTCTTGTTAGTATATTCACTACATCGAGAAATGTATTCGGGACTAGGTGAGGATTAAGACATAAGTCTAAATTTTTTAATCAAACATGCTTAAATGAAGATATACTGTATAAACACGCGCACAGAAAGACACACACACACACGTATATAAATATATTTTCCACGAACGCAATTAGCTGTTGATTTTTTACTTAAAAGTTAACTTTAATGAATTCATAACTAAATCTGCTGTTGGTTCCCTTTGTAGGGCCAGGAAGTATTTCTCGTCTAAATCCATTTTGCACATATATAAATCTACCATCCGCCCGTGTATTGAATATTGCTGTCACATCTGGTCGGGCTTCTTAAAAAATCTAACAAAGAAATTGTAATGTAATTGATCTCGACCTGGTAGCTCAACTTCAATCACTTTCTCACCGACGTAATGTGGCTTCCCTCTGTCTCTTCTACAAATACTTTCATGGGTTCTGCTCTGATGAACGTGGCTACCTGGTGCCCCCTCTGCAGGAATTTAGTCGAGCTACTAGACTAGCAGCTAGGTCCCACCCTTTTAGAATGAAACCAATCAAATGTAACTGCAACTTCCACTCTAACAGCTTCTTTGTTCGCACTACCCGCCTGTGGAATTCCCTTGCGTATACTTGCGTATACTGAAAGCTAAAATCTGCAATAGTTTAAATACAAAGTCAATTGCCATCTCTTATCTTCTTGACTCACATCCTTCCCCTGACAAACCTTGTATCATGTTCTTCTTCCTTTACAATCTACTCTTATGCAGCCCTCATCATACCTGTATTCTCATCCTTTTCTTGCCCATACTCGTTTTCATCATTAACCTCTTATGTAACCCCTGGTAAATCAGTGGTAGTTCTGCATTGCTTAGGGTGAAATGATTAGGAAAAACCTTTTTATTTCTCTCTAATTCTTCATTTTAACATTTTTGTGTGTATGTCTGTCTGTGTGTCTGTTTATCTGTCTGTGTGTCCTTTATACAAATCTACAATTTTTATTCGATTCTCACCAAACTTCACACAAATTTTCTTTAGGCTTCCGGTTAGGTCATGGGGTGCTTATTTTTTCCGATTTCACCCCGATATTGGAAATCGATACTCCGATAACTGATCAGGTCTAATCAAGATCAGGATTTCAGCCGTTTTATCGTGGTTCTTTGCTGCAGAACTTGCTCTAACTTGGTAAAATTATAGTTTTTAGTCTCAAACATTAGTAGATCTTCTCAGACGACTCATTTTTCTCGATATCGGAAATCGATACCCCCGATATTCTATCGAATTTGATCAAAAACCGATATTCAGCCATCAATATGGCTCATTTTGTTCAATTTTACTCCCGATGGGTACGATAAGTTCTCATGGACTTACTTAGGTCAGTTTATCTAGAGATGACTTATTTGACTTCGATATTGGAAATCGATGCCCCGATATCCTATCGCGTCTGATTAAAATCAGGTTTTCAACCCTTTTATTTTGATTTTTGCTTTAGGTTTTGCTCTTAGTAGGTATAATTGTAGTTCTTAGTCTCAGCCATGATACCATATATTTAGAGGACTTATTTAGCCTTCAAAATTCAGATTGCGACGGAAAACATATTTGACATCGATACCGGAAATCAAAATTTGACTTACACCCACTGAATCTACGGTTTTGCTTTTACTGGAAACAACTATTACTTTTTAGTCTTTCGTGCCAACGCCCAAAGAGTCTTAGCTCCAGGACCATGGATTAGTTTTTAAAGATTTCATTACACCTGAGCAACACTGGGCTATACTGCGAGCTCTCTACATTACGCTAACAGTGTTGCAAATAGACTGTGCTGTTGTAAGCCACAACGAGTTGTTAGAGATGCCCAGCAACCTTGATATATTCGGAAAAGACATTAGAATAATAAAGAATCTATACCGGCAGAAAACTGTCTGCATATGGACAGGGAACGAATTCAGAAGTTATACAAAAATAGAAAGGGGTGTAAGACAACGATGTGTCTACTGAAAGGATATATTCAACCGATATATACGAAGCAATTCTGAGAGAAATAGATGTCCTTTCAGGATTTTTCCTTGGTCACAATCTTAACAAAATAAAATTTGCAGATGAAACTTTACTGATATCAAAATACGGAAAAGAAACGATGTAACGTAAGAAAAATGAACTAACCCTAAGCCTACAAGAAAACCGAAGATATAGTTCTAAGCAAAAAGAAGAGCCGAAAATGATAATTACAGGTTGGGGTTACTAAAATCAAACAGATATAGGAATTTAAATTACTGGAATTTATTTAAAAAGAAAACGAAAAATGTGAGACTGAGACCCGAAGACGTATTGGCATGACCATAAAAGCAATCCAAATGTTAAGCAGGAAAATTTCTTTGAAACCTGTACTGAATTGTTAGGTTATATATGATCTCCTGCATGACAGCGAATCCTGGACAATCTCCTCAAAAATGAAGGTGATCCTGGGTATGACAGTAAACTGCACCCGGATTAAGGCCTCTGATTGGGAGTTTGTGAGGAGCATGAAACAACAACTTAATTGCTGTTGTTCCCAGGTCCACCTTAACCAGAAGTGGTAGCACCTGCTAAGATCCCAGCTATGGCAAATAGTTAACGCCTCCCAAAGTGGGGCGAAAACACTATAAAAGTATAAAAATAGACTTTTATCGAAATATATACATAAAAATAGATGTTTATAGAAAAATATACCTTTTTGAAGGTAAAAAAATATTGCCATAACATATTTTTGAAGGAAAAAAGTTTTTACCAGAAATACATTTTTGAATACAAAACTAGAAGGCATCTTCAATTTTCTAAAATAAAATAAAAAATTAAAAACATTTTTCATCACAATTTCTCTATAAACAAACATTAATAAATACCTTAAAACCATACCTTTTTGGCATTAAATAACCCATACACTTTAAATAAAAACTTAAACTCAAACTCTAATATGAAGACGCGAAGCAACACAAATATAGTTCTACAGAAGGATGCTGAAGATACCATTGACCGAACATGTGAGGAACGAAAAGGAGACACGTAATGAGGAAAGAGAGCTTGAAGATTCTGATACGCACAGGGCTGATAGAAAGAAAAGAGGGACAGGGGAAAACATATTTGATACGCCTGAAAAAATTGATATAATGAAAGGGTTGGGGAGAAATAACAAGACGAGCTAAGTACTACAAGGAACAGGAAGATGTATAGGGACATGATCGCTTACGTCTTGAAGGTTCAAGGCACATAAAGGAAAGTGACTTGAGTGGCTGGGAGTTACACTGTCTGATGATTGCTAATAGGACATAAATACATAGTGGTAGACATCTTGATTCCAGAGTTGTTAAGAAATAGTGAAGGGGGAGTAACGGCTATTCTTCTCTTGAAGAACAGGAACAGGATATATATATATATATATATATATATATATATATATATATATATTTAGTATATCGAGGCAGCAAGTAATTTTCTAGACATATGCTATTAAATATAAGAGACAATGAATGTCTATTATGTTTAATCATGAGCCGTTCTAAACGTCGTATTTTTGCTTTAATTTCAGTTGAAAATAAAGACAAAAATTCTCCAACATTTGGATAATTATTTATTGGCTTTCTTCTAAGCTTTCGGCTCACATGAGCCATCTTCAGAGAGGTAGTTTAAACTGAAATATTATAAAATCCACCATCACCGACGATTTTATTTTGTGTTGACATAAAACTCCGCTTGGCAATATTGGAGACCATGTACATCAAATCAAAACATTCAACACTCAATAAAATCAACTTTAAAACAGGAAATAACATATAACATTGCATTTGACTAGATGGTTTTGTTGTCATTTCGCGCTATCCCGCGGTGTGACGTCATAAAACCGCATCCCAAACTTAAGAACTGCGTTTATTATTTTTGGTAACTATTGCCGTTGCCAAGATGAAGGAAAAACTTGAAGCAACTGAAATGTGGTTCTAGAGAAGTATGATGCCAATATCATGGATCGATCATGTGAGCAATGATGAGGTCTTGGAAATGATGGAAACAAAAAGGAAATTAATACTGAGCATCAGGAAGAGACAGCTGAAGTTCCTGGGACATGCAATGAGGAAGTAGGGCTTGGAGAACCAGATACTAACAGGCCAGATAGAGGGAAAAAGAGACAGGGGAAAGCAACGGATAACATATTTGAAGGACCTAATCAGGTGGATGACAGAACGAGGGTTGCATGTGTAACAGGAGAATGTGTGCTAATAGCCACCAGACATAGGGAGACGTGGAAAGCCATGATCGATTACGTTCTGAAGGGACAGGGCACATAGAAGAAGAATGAAGAATATATATATATATATATTTTTTTTTTAATCATTTCACCCCGAGCAAGGCAGAAACGCCACTGATGTGCAGGGGGTTACACAAATGTAGAAAGATTAATTAGAAAAGAGTGAGGAGTACAAGCTAGTTAGAAAGGAACAATAGAAAGCTGAGAAAGCAGGTGCAATGACAGATACATGGGCGGAGAGAACGTGAAGATTATACAGGGGAGGGGAGAGAGCTAGAGGCCAGTGGTTAGTAGGTGAGTATTAACTTTGCTTTTAAATTTCTGGAGGTCGTAGCCGTCAGGAAAGCAAGAATACGGGAGTGAGTTCCACAGGCGGGAAGTGCGAGAGAGGAAGCTGCAGGAGTAGAATTGTCGTCTGCGTTTGGCTAACCTGACTGTGAATGGGTGGGACCCAGTTGCAAGTCTGGTTTCACGGGTAAACACCTGTTGAGGAGGCATCAGTGACTTAAGCTCATCCGAGCAAAAGACGGAAACAGTTTGTCCAGTTGAATGCATACATATATATATATATCCCGTGATTCCTTAGAGTCGTGGGAGGAGCACCACATGTACTCCAACCACATCAGAAGTGGGACTTTTTTGGAAACGACAACCTGACAGAGTTCAACACTGTACAGGCTATTATGAATTTAGAGTTTTTCTTCTCCTAGATTGGTTCTCACCCAAGCCTATAAAACACACTATGTCCTGCTATTTACCCATAGTTTGGGAGAAGAGATGGATTTATATCTTTTCCAAGGGTATTATCACATAATTGAATGAAAATAGTCAAAGCTGGAATTCGAACTCCGATTTCTCAATCCGAGCAACTAGCCATTACTCCACCGTGTTCTACTTCAATACTACAATTAAAATAAAAAGAAATGTGTCAAAAATAATAATTTTTATTATCATGTGTTTGGGCAGGGTTTTCTTTTTCAGAAACAAATGGAAAAAAAACAACTAACCTCCAGTAATGATAGAACTAATGTAGAAATGTTATATAAACTAATCAAGATTTACTGATTAAGTAATTGAGTATAATGTAATGAACAAACTCTAGCGTCCTGGGTATGACGATAAACTAAATCTGGCAGCAAAGCAAATCTTGAGATTTTGAGAATCTGAGAATCACCACTTAATTGATGTTGTTACCAGGTCTAACGTGACCCGCGGTGGTAGCACCTGTTAAGGTCACAGCTATGGGCAAATACTTAACCCCCAAAACCGGGTTAAAAGAAACTATGAAAAAATAAAAATAAAACTTTATAGTAAAAATATCAGTAATAAATTCTTCATAGAAAAATATTGCCAGCAATATATTTGAATGTCGCTAAAAAAAAAAAAAAAACTTTTACAAAAATACGTTAATGAAACCTGATGTACAAATTGATTTCTTACAAAAAATACATATTCGATTCATACGAATTTATCCTAAAATCTTGTCGGTATTACAAAAATCAAGTAGGTCGATATGCCTTAAAACGAAATAAACCAAACCAAAGCCCTATTCAAATGCAAGACCATGTCACTCCTGTCGGAGGAACTTCTTCCTGACTGACATCCACCACTTTTTATTACTGGCCAAGCATGTGGTGCCGAAGTATTGTGACAGATATTCTCTCCAACTTGCCTTTGGCGTCCATCTCATTCCCTGTCTCGATCTAATAGTTCATCTGTTGTCACTGAGTTAAGTGTCATACGGGACACACGCTTTGGGCGATCATGTCTCGAAAAAGACAGAACTGACTGGACAGAAGTTTATCCCGCAGTATGTTGCCATTGCTTTCTGCGATAAACTGGTTGCCAGCCAATGCTATAGAACCCAGCCTGGCCTATTATTCAACCCATGATTGGAGGGAAAAGACGGATTAATACTTTTGTATTTGTGTGTATGTGAATGCAAGGAATTCAACTAGAATTCGAACTCGGGATCTCGATTTGTTGTTCCGAGTCAACATCCACTGCACCCTAACGTACATCCGATTTCAGATAATAATGGTTTAATAATACAAATCTTACTAACTTATACATAGCTGGGGATTCAACTATTTTCCAAGGGCATTTGCGTGTAAGTGAATCTAACGACCCCAACTGGAATTGGAACACTGCTTTTCGATTAACAATTCCAAGCCATTGTCTATGACACCACCATCAACAGATATTCTCAGGTAATCCCCTAGACGGATGACTAGGAAGAGGCACGCCAGTGATAAGAAAAACGTGCTTTTGAAATGGCCACCTTGTAAATGACACCTTGTAATATTTTTCTATGGCGCTATATGAAGAACAGGTCTATATCCATCAGTCCGTTAAGTGCCATACGTGACACACGCTTAAGTAATCATATCTCTTTCGAGACATGACTGACTGGGCAGAAGATTATCCCGCAGTAGATTGCCATTGCTTTCTGTGGTAGACTGGTTGCCGTTCAAGGCTGTAGAACCCAATCTGTTCTACTATTTAACCCATAATTGGAGGGAATAGATGGATTGATACCTTTTCCAAGGGTTTTTGTGCCTAAGTGAATGCAAGGAATTCAACTGGAATTCGAACTTGGCTCCTCGATTTGTCGTTCCGAGTCGATATCCACTGCACCACAATGCACATCCATACTCTTCTTATAAAAGAAACTTAATCACCGAGGCGATGGGTAATGTTAAACTTTGTGAAATCTTTTACAGAACCTACATTTCATTGTTCGAGTTTGAGTTTTGTTTAATGGCATGTCAAAACCTCCGTGGGTTATTTAATACCAAAAAAGGGGGTGTTAAGGTATTCTTTTTAATGTTTGGTTATTTATTATTATTATTATTTTTAATCGTATCACCCCGAGAACGCTACTGATGTGCAGGGGGCTACAAAAGAGAAAGTGATTAGATAGGATGAGAGTAAAAAGAAAGACGAACCAGTTACAGATGGGAATACAGGAGTGATGAGAGTTGCAAAAGTGGAAAGAAAGGAAAAGATATACAGGGTGATGTAGAAAGAATTAGAGTCACGTGGTTAAGAGATGGGTATTGACATTGCATTTAAATTCCAGGAGGTTGTAGCCGTCAGGAAAGCAAGAATATGAAAGCGAGTTCCACAGACAGGAAGTGCGAGAAAAGAAGCTGAAAGAGTAGAATTGTCGTCTGCATTTGGTTGATCTCACTGTGAATGGGTGGGACTCAGTTGACAGTTTGGTTGCACGAGTAAACAACTGTTGTAGGGGTACAAGTGACTTAAGTTCGTTGGAGCAGAAAACACGAAAATATTTATAGAACAGACAGAAGCAAGCCACACACGTCGGAGTCGAGCCACCAAGTCGGTACTTATCACATTACTGATTCTCCTTTGGAGCATGTCAAGAACACTGAGATGAACCACGTGTGCGCCTGACCATATATGGCAGCAGTATTCCATGCACGGACGGATGGTTGATTGTATATGTGCATAGTGAGAAGGATGATTTAGTCAGATTTTAATGAAAATTGTTCTTTTTATTCTTTTATTTTAGAAAACTGAAAATGTCTTCTAATTTCGTATTCAAAAATGTTTTGCTGACAATAATTTCTTTTCCTTCAAAAATGTGTTACGGCAAGAACTTTTTTTTTCAAAAATGTATATTTTTCTATAAAAGTGTATTTTTATGTATATATTTCGATAAAAGTGTATTTTTATACTTTCATATTGTTTTGACCCCAGTTTAGTGGTTAACTATTTGCCCATAGCTTGGAGCCCAACAGGTGCCACCACCCCGGGTCAGAGCGGACCTGAGAATAACAGCAATTAAGAGGTGGTTTCATGTATCTCACAACCTCTTAATCAGAGGCCTTGCTGCCGAATACAGTTTATCGTCATGCCCAGGACCGTATCTTGTTCGAATATTGAGAAATAATGATTTTATTATTCAACATGAAGCCAATTTAATTTCATTGGCAAGTTTACTCAGATGTCCACATTATAATTATGATATTTTTCAACACTCTGTATATTCGCAAGCGACACGGAAATTTCTATGTTTCGAGATAGATTCTCTTCATCAGGCGTTGTCGTCCAGTGGATATCGGCTCAGAATTAGCAGTCGGAGAGCCGAGTTTGAATTATAGTTGAATTCGTTGCATTTGCGCAAATACTCTCAGTATTAATTCGTCGCTTTCTCTCACCCATCCCCAGCTATGTGTTAAATAGCAGGAAATATTGTGTTGACAACCAGTCTACCGCAGAAAGTAATGGCAAACTACTGCTGGAAAATCTGCCGTCAGCCAGGTTTCTTTCAAGACATGATCGCCCAATCAAGTATAACACTTAAATGACTTAATCATTGTCTATAGTCACTATAATTGCCAAAACTGTGTGCATTTTGTCGATTAGCAATAATATTCGGATAATTTGTCACTGGAACTATTGGGACTTCTTGCTTCCATACCAAAACCGAATCAACTTCTATGAGTTACACAAAGATTATTCACCATAACAACTTGAGAGAATGGAAAATAGAAAGACGATTTTTGTTTGTTTCAAGGTTTAACGTCTTATCAATCCTTATGCGACCATTTAAGGTCATAACCAACGATTTTTTTGGTTAAGTTTATTTTATTTTTACAAAGTTTTTAGTTTCGAGTATCAAGATATATTTTAATTTATTATTTTCATATTTTTTCCTTTCATTTTAAACAGTCACATGTCGATATTTCTTTCCTAATTAAAAAAACAACAAAACAACAAAAAAAAAAAATCAAGGAACAAACAATCAAAAACGTTGTTTCTTGATTGCGTCTTCGCTTGGGGTCTCTCCATTCACGATCTTTTTTCCATTACGTAATTCTTTCTGGGATGTGCGTTGTGGTCCAGTGGATATCGGCTCGGAACGAGAAATTGGGGAGCCGAGTTCGAATTCCAGTTGAATCCATTGCATTCACTTACGCGCAAATACCCTTGGGAAAGGTATTAATCCGTCTCTTCCTTCCAGTTATGGGTTAAATAACAGGACAGATTGGGTTCTATAGCCTTGGTCGGCAACCAGTCTACCGCAGAAAGCAATGGCAACCTACTGCGGGATAATCTTCTGCCCAGTCAGTCATGTCTCTTTCGAGAAATGATCGCCCAAGCGTGTTTCATGTATGGCACTTAACTGACTGAATTCTTTCGGTCACGAATATGTCATTAACTATTATTCTAAATCGACAGAAAAGTCATGAGGTTTTTATGATTTTCTTTTCGTATTTCAAATACTGAGGTTTTCTCGATTTGAATATTGGCCATTGGCTTTTGCAATTATTTTAACCGCAAATCTCAATATGTTTTTGTCTTATACTTTTTGGATTGCATAAAACTAGAAGCTATGTACGCTAATGCTCATTAAACAAATTGCGAGTAGATGAATGACAGTTTAATTAGACATGATCGGTCAAAGCAATTACGGTGACACTCTTATCAGTCTCCGATTTGTCTCGACTAATTCATTAGTTGTTGGAGACAAGTGTCAATAGGGAGCTGTAATTTATGAAGTTTTCTAATTAAGCTGACAGGAAGGAGGAGTCAAGCTGAATAAAAATGGAACCACTTGGCCATCTAGTAAGGATGACACCAATCAGCGCTATGACTAATTAACCCAATATAACATTCTTTGGTTTTCTTAATTTTTTTCAAAGACTTGCAGCTCTCGTCGTTTAAGCAAACGAATAACAAGAACCATTCCTTCAAATGTTTTTGACGTCGGTACCTTTTCGAAAATAGGGTCACTTTTCAATCGGGTAATTTCTTTCTGCATTTTGTTCTAGGTAAGACGATAAACTATATCCGGCAGCAAGGGCTCTGATCGGGAGGTAATGAGAAACGTGGAACCACCGCTTAATAGTTGTTTTACTACGTTCATCTAGACACGGGGTAGTTGCATCTGTTATTATCTTGACTACGTGCAAATAGTGAACCCCGAAACAGGGATAAAAAAGTGAATGCATCGATTACAAATTATAAAAGAAATAAAATACCATCAACAGATTTTTGTAAAAGGAAAAAATTACCTATGCTTCCAAGAAAAT
>JBBBDQ010001084.1:797500-830000 GCA_037127315.1 Ascarosepion bandense | reverse complement strand
TCAATGTTAAATTCATTCATTTATAACAGTGTAATATAATTTATAAAAGATTTTAGATTATTACAATGAGTAATACATATTTCACCGTGTCCTGATATTATTATCGTGGCTCGTCAGACCCAAATGGTATAACACTTAGTCCTCAAAGTACTTTGAGGACCAAGTGTTGTAAATTTGGGTCTGACGAGCAGCGATAATAATATCAGGACACGGTTAAATATGTATTACCCATTGTAATAATCTAAAATCTTTTATAATATATATATATATATATATATATATATTTATATATATATATATAGAGAGAGAGAGAGAGAGAGAGAAAGAGAGAGAGATGTATTCTTTATCAAATTTAAAATGATAGTTAATGACATATTCGTGAAAGATAGAAAAAATACGTTTGGGGGAAAAATTATGAACGGAGAGACCCCAAACGAAGACGCAATCACGAAACTACATTTTTCATTGATTTTTTTCAAAATTAGGAAGAAATATCGATATGTGATTGCTTAAAAAAGAAAAATAAATAAATAAATAAATAAGAAGAATATAATAATTTAAAATATAGCTTCAGGCTTTCTATTTTTCATTTCTAAAAGCTGCTACGGTGTATAATCTTTGGGCAACTCACAGCAGTTCATTCGAATTTGATATGGCAGCCAGTAGTCTCTAGAGTTCCACCGTAATATATTATCCAAGAATTACCGTTACTCGACAAAAGTGTCCACAACTTTCGCAATTATAGTGACTATAAGAAATGATTACAAAAACTGTATATATATGTATCAACCAAAATTAAAATAATCTAAAATTTAGTCATTTAAGTATCTACATGCCCAAAAATAGCGAAGTTAAATTGTTTCCATATTAAATAGGCTTCACGTTGAACAAAAACTATTTATCAAAATTTGAACAAACTATTTTTTATTTTTTTAAATATTTCAACCTCAGCAAGGCAGTTTTATTGCTACTGATGCGCAGGGGGTTACATAGCAGGAACGTGGTGAGAAAGAGGGACAAGTTATAGAGGGTGTCAGGAAGTGGGTAAAAAAAGGATGAGAATACTGATGAGAGTGGAGTGGATGGAGAAAGGAGCATGAGAGAGAGGATGCAAGTTAGTGAGATAGGAGATCAAAAACAAGATTTTCGACGTGACGCAAAGAAGACAGTAAACAATACCAAGATATGGAACGGAACGCAGAAAACTACACAAGGAAATAAGGTAAAAATGCAGACAGGCTAAAGAAGAATGGCTCAACACCAAATGTGCAGAAATAGAGAAACTGAGAATCACAAATAAAAGAGGTATTTTTTATTATTATTATAATCATATCGCCCAAAGCAAGACATTTTACTGCCACTGTTTTGCAGGGGGTTACATAGGAGGAAAGTTATTAGAAAGAGTGTCAAGTTATAGGGGGTGTCAGGAAGTGAGTAAGAGAAGGATGAGAATATTGATAAGAGTGGAGTGGACGGAAAAAGGAGCATGAGAGAGAGAGGATGCAGGTTAGTGAGATAGGAGATGACCCAAGCAAGGCATTTTACTGCCACTGTTTCGCAGGGGATTACATAGGAGGAAAGTTATGAGAAAGAGTGACAGATTATAGGGGGTGTCAGGAAGTGGGTCAGAGAAGGATGAGAATACTGATGAGAGTGGAGTGGACGGGAAAAGGAGCATGAGAGAGAGAGGATGCAGGTTAGTGAGATAGGAGATGACTATTTACCTTACATTTAAATTCTTGGAGATTGTAGCTGTCGGGGAATCAAGTATAAGGAAGGGCTTTCCACAAGCGGGACGTGCGAGAAAAGAAGCTGATGAAGTAGAATTTGCGTTTACATTTTATTGGTTTCACTGTAAAAGTTCGAGTAAATTCATAATTAAGGTGCACCAGTGAGCTAAGTTCATTGGAGCAGCAGCCGTGAAAGTATTTGTAGAAGAGAGACAGGGAAACCACATAACCCCAGTGAGAGTGTAACTGCAGCTGAGCTGCCAAGTCAGAATCGATCACATTACAGATTCTCCGTTAGATTTTGTCAAGAACCCCGAGGTGAATAACAGGGGCATCCGACCAGATGTGGCAGCAATATTCAGTACACGGGCAGATGGTAGATTTATATATGTGCAGGATGGATTCAGACGGGAAAAAAAAACTTTCTGGCCTATACACAGTAAAACGACTTTCCTAGCAGCGGATTTAGCTATGGATTCGATGTAGTCATTCCACTTGAGGTCTGCTGAAAGAGTTAGGCCTAGGAGGCGCAGTATTTTTCTTTCAGGGAGATTAGCCTGATCCATAATAATGGTGGGGGGGAGCGATTGTCTGTTATGGTTAACAGATAGCAGCTTCGTTCTGGAAGCATTATATTTAATAGGATATAGATTTTATAAGCGATTGCACAGATCTCGCACAAATGGTCAATATACGCACCACGTGACACGACACCGATCAAGTCGGTAGTTCATCTTCTGCCAAACATGTGTAGCGGATCTTGAACAACATTCTTAAGCGCCTAAATCCATCTAGGTTTGTAGAAAGAGAAGGATATGAACCTATCATTTCACGGAGGTCTATAGAAAAAAATCACACAGTGTCAAGTCAGATGAACCTGGAGGCTATTTTGGCATCAGTCAGTCATTTAAGTGCCATACGTGATACACGCTTGGGCGATCATGTCTCGAAAGAAACATGACTGACTGGGCAGAAGATTATACCGCAGTAGGTTGCCATGGCTTTCTGCGGTAGACTGGTTGCCGCCCAAGGCTGTAGAACCCAATCTGTCCTGCTATTTAACCCATAACAGGAACGAAGAAACGGATTAATACCTTTCCCAAGGGTATTTGCGCGTAAGTGAATACAATGGATTCAACTGGAATTCGAACTCGGCTCTCCGGCTTCTCGTTCCGAGCCGATATCCACTGTACCACAACGCACATTTGGCACCACATTGTCATATATCAATGACACAGCTGATCCATCACCCTGGTAGTTTCCCATTACATCCGTACAGTCAACTTCGTTTTTACACATTTTCCTAAAATTTAACATACTATGAGCGAGAATCAACCATTTTACCAGCATCTCTACCCTTTTGGGTCATTTAATGCTGAAGAATTTGTTTTTTGTTTACTGCTTGTTGATCATTTGTGAGTCTATTGCTGTCGAAAATATAAGAAGAGGTGTTGTAATTTGATGTGTGATGGTTGGTTGATTTGGTTGTTTTGATTTTTATGGCATATCAACCTCGGCGGGTCATTTATTGCCAACTAAGTTTTATTTATTTATTGCTGGTAATACCTTTTTCTTTCAACAATTTATTGTTGTTTTTATATAAGTTTTGTGTCTAGTAATACTTTTTTCTTTTCGGGTATCAAGATTCATTGGAATTCGTTTGTTAGGGCAGGGTCCCCAAGTGCTACCCTGTTATTTAATCCATAACTGGAGAGAAGGGACGGATTAATAACTTTCCCAAGGGTACCAGTGCTTAAGTGAATGCAGAGTATTCAACTGGAATTCGAACTCGGCTCACCGATTTCTCTTTCTGCACCACAACGCACATCCGTCACTAAACGCTTACAGCACCTGGTATTCCCAAGCGGTCACCCATCTAAATAGTGACCAGGCTTAACGGATGTGTGATGGTTATATGCTATCTTCTTTTGCAACTATATTTTGTTATATACATTTTTTAAAGGGCAATTTTGATAGCTTTGTTGAAGACGTCTTTCAAATTGTTTTCTTGATAGTGTCTTAATCATATTTGTTCAAGACCAATGCAGCTTGTTAGCATATCTTTCACTGTGTATAGCTCCTGACATGGAATACAAATTAGTGCCTCGGTACCTTTCAGTAAAAAAAATGATGTATATTTATTGGGGACACGCGTGTATACAAGGAGGCATTGAGGAATCTGAGAGCCGAGTTAGAATTCTGGTCGAATTCAATACATTAACACGTGCTATTTTCCTTGGGAAAGGCATGAATCCATTTCTTTCAAACCAGCATTTATTTTAAGAAGATAACAGGGCAGGATGTGTGTTGTGGTGCAGTGGATATCGGCTAGGAACGAGAAATCGGAAAGCCGAGCTCGAATTCCAGTTGAATTACTTGCATTCACATACGCACAAATATACTTTGGAAAGGTATTCATCCGTCTCTTGCCTCCAGTTATGGATTAAATAATATGAGAGATTAGATTCTATAGCCTTCGCTGGCAACCAGTCTTTCGCAGGAAGCAATGGCAAACTACTGCAGGATAATCTTCAGCCCAGTTAGTCATATCTCCAAAGAGACATGATCACCCAAAGCGTGTATCACGTGTGGCACTTACTTGATTGACTGAACAGGACAGACTGGGTGGTTCTTTCGGAGAAGGAAACTCCAGCTTAAAGAGGGTTATTTACACGACAGACTCGTTGGCAAACAGTCTACCACAGAAAGAATTGCAATCTACTGAGGGAAAATCTGAAAGCACTCTCCTCCAACATGCCTTGAGCCAGTATGAAAGAGTAGGCTAAATACATTAACATCAGAATAATATCTGCAAGCAGCTGATGGTGATCTATATAGGGTGTACCAAAATGCTTTGACAAACTGGAGGCGATTTCGACACACGAAAAACAGGGACAAAGTTACTATAAACCTTCGTTTTTGAGCTACTTGAGGAAAGTTTGGCGCAATGTTGCCTTAACGACTAGATTACATTTGTCATTTCTGTACATTTAGGGTTAGCCTCTCTTCAACATTTTACGTTGACGGTAAACTGCATCTGATTGGGAGGTTGTGAGGAGAATGGAATCAACTCATAATTGCTGTTGTTCACAGGTCCACCTGTTAGTGTCCCAGCTATGGGCAAATAGTTAACCCATAAACTGGGTTCAAAACACTTTTATAGAAATATATACATAAAAATAAACTTTTATAAAAATATATATATTTTTGAATTAAAAATATTACCAACAATACATTTTTCAACGAAAATAAATTCTTGCCATAAAACATTTTTAAGGAAAAATTATTACCAGCAATACATTTTTTAATACAAAACTACAAGAAAAAATTCATCAAAATCTGACTAAAAGAACCTTCTCACTATAAGCAAATATTAAAAAAATACTTTAAAACCACATTTGTTTTTGCTCAACGTTTACGAGTGTAGCAGTGTGTTAATTGAGAAGTGTTCCGTTACACAATGACAGGATATTCATATCATGAGCAAGCAGATATGATTTTTACATACGGCCGCACGAAAGTAATGGACGTGCGGCTGCACGGCTGCATCTTACTCGCGTTTCGTAGGTAGCCGATGTAAACTCGTCCCATTGCAACGCAGCGGCATTTGCTGTAAACCTTCTTTAAACTTAATAACGCAAAAAAGAAAGATTATCGGGTATAAAAAATTTTTGTGGATTTCTGTTGTTGATTTTGGTGCGAATAAGCTTCCCAAATGTTTGTAAAAAATATTTTTGATACATTCTGTATATATATATATATATAGAATATATATATATATCGTGTATAGACTGCATATCTTCATTCAAACAAGGTTTCATTGAAAAATAATAATTCTTTTCAGGCTATAATAAGTTATTGCAAATCGCCTGAAGACACCAGTCATGGTAGAAGTAGAAACTTAGAACCTAGGTTGCGAAATAACTTGTTTACAAATGGAATATATATATATATATATATATATATATATATATATATATATATATATATATATACACGAGAAAAAATCGCAAGATCGCCAAGACCTACCGCGGTTTCGCACAACGGCTCGTCAGGGCAAAGGCAGACCAAGGACTAATCAAATAAATAGACATCTTGATTAGTCCTTGGTCTGCCTTTGCCCTGACGAGCCGTTGTGCGAAACCGCGGTAGGTCTTGGCGATCTTGCGATTTTTTCTCGTGTGTTTTTGCTCTACGTCACTGCCTCTTGGTTAATCTTTTTTGGTTAGTTTAGTATCGAGCACTTTTCTTTCTTTGTGGTTTGTTCCGTTTGAGGGTTTTTTTTCTTTGCTGTGAAGTGCTGTATGTATTGTCGGTGCTCCGCAGTTTTCTTTTTTTTTCCTCTCGTTGTCCAAAGCTTTATAGCCGAGGGCGATAACGGAGTTAGATTCTGCCGGTTATTCGTGGTTCTTAAAAATTACTTGTGTAACATTTTAAGATTTGAATACGTACAGAGTCAATTTTATTATATATATATATATATATATATATATATATATATATATATATATATATATACTTTAATCTAAACAGAAAGTTAAAAAGGTAAATCCCAAAACCTGATCCTAATTAATATTAAATTTTAATATTAAAAAATGATACAGGAGGAGAGCTCAATGCAATTAAAATTACAGAACTGATATAAGATAAAATAAAGTTTAAATTTATATTTTATTATATATATATATATATATATATAGCTTTATGTTAACCAAGGGTTTGTGTTCTTTTTTCGACTAACAGTATAAATCTGGTAATGTCTCATAATGTAATTCTACATACTATCTTACTCTCCTACTAAATCCCAAATCGAAAAAAAAAAAAAAAAAACGAAAAAGAAAAAGAAAAACACTTCCCCCAAAATTACTCACTGTAACAATTTTACGATGTTCTTCCACTTTACATCCATTCATTGCTCTTTATCAATAAGCGACAAATAAATAAAATTTTGAAAAACTAACCTTAATTTTAAAACTACTTCGAGCAATAAAAAATAATTTTGTAGAAAAGCGTCTCTTAAAATGTGATAACGAACGAATAGAGTTCGATTTACGAGTCGATGTGAGGATTCTAAATTTATATTTTCAAAACTGCAATCTAAATTCGTCCATTTGAAAAAAAAAAACACCTTTTTCCAAAAATGCTTCCATTTCAAAAGAATTTTTTTAAAATTATTTTTCTATTTCGATTCTTGCATTGCTATCCCTCCTCACACGCCACCCATTACCACAATTACCATCATTGTTTGCTCGCCTTGGGTGGATCACTTCTTTCAAGCCGTTCGTTGAGATTGGATCACATTTTCACCTGTTTCTTTACCTGCATTGATTTCTACCATCATCGATTTTTCCTTTCCTTTCCTTTTAGCTTCGCCCGAATAAAGTGCAGGAATTGCAAAGAGGCACCGAGAATAAGATCTTCGTTTTTCTATCAGCCATGTTTTCATGTTCAGGTCATCGTATGTTAATTAATATCAATGATTTCGACTTGATCACTAGACGTACTGCAAATGAATATACACTCGCCTACAGTAAAATTATGACGATTAACACACGGCAGCCGCTATTACTTTCATTCCGAACAGCTAAATACTTTTCTTAACATATAACACACTAGCAGTATAGCCCGGCGTTGCTCGGTTATAATGAAAGCTTTAAAACTAATTCATGGTCCTGGAGCTCAGACTCTTTGGACGTTGACACGAAAGACTAAAAAGCAATAGTTGTTTTCAGTTAAAGCTAAACCGTAGACTGAAAGAAAAGTGAATGAATGTAAGTTAAAATTTGATTTCCTGGTATCGATATCAAATAAGTTTTTTTTTCGTCGTAAACTGAATAAGTTTCGTCGTAAACTGAATTTTGAAGGCTAAATAAGTCCTCTGAGTAAATGGTATCATGGCTGAAGCTAAGAACGACAATTATACCTAGTTAGGGCCAAACCTGAAGCAAAAACTAAAACAAAAGGGCTGAAAATAATACAGACATACAGGCAGATAAGCAGACACAGACACAAACATCTTGCCTTTTATATATATATTTTATCGATTTTCTGCACTATTGTAAGAACTGCAACCTTGAAACTTCTGAATATCGTTTATTATGTCTTTGTCTATGAGTGTATCAAACTTGACTAAAATCGGACCACTCCTTCAAAAACCCGATTTTTTGGATTATCGATTTTCGATATTTATCGGGGGTAGCTCGACACAAAAACTAGCTAAGAACACTCGCAGACGCTTTTTGAAATATGTTGGATTTAAAGACACTTTTTCGTACTTATTCTATTCATCTTGTTCGATTCCAATCCATATCTTCAACATATATATATATATATATATATAAATATATATATATATATATATATATATATACTCTCTGTATATATATATATACAGAGAGACACATCTGATAAGAACAGACGTACCTTCGTCTCTGCACGTAATGAATACAAGTGTGTTCTACGGACCACTCCTTCTATAACCCGATTTTTTCGAATATCGATTTTTGATATTTATCAGGGGTACCGCGAAACAAAACCTAGCTATAAACACTCGCAAATGCTTATAGTACAACTGTGTAAATTTTCAAGAAAATCGGTTCAGCCGTTTCGGAGTCTATAGGTAACGGACACACACACACACACACACACACACACACACACACACACACACACACACACACACACACAGAGTTCCATTTATAAATAAGTTTAGATTATATACAGATATCAGTCTTGAAAAGGAGTTGCCAAATAATTGTCTTTGTAATAAAAATAACAGAAACTTCCAAAATATTTACGACACTGCAAAACATGTCATAATTTTGAGGATATGGTAAAAATAATATAAGATTCTACTTGACATAAACAGGGGGTGTCAGTTACATTTACATTAAGAACGATTCCGATACACTTAAAATTAACATTAATTAAGGGTATCTCATAATGATAGACACATTTTAAATGCCAGTATATTGGATTATAAGAATAAGAGGTAATGCGTAAAAAATGCATTTTCTGAATAGTTATCTCGTCCAATTTTCACGTAATTTAGGTGATATGCGTTGTGCTGCAGTTGATATTGGTTCGGAACGAGAAATCAGGGGGCCGAGTTTGAATTCCAGTTGAATTCGTTGCATTCATTTAAGCGGAAATACTCTTAGGAAAGGTATTAATCCATCTCTTTCCTCCAGATAACTAACAGAACAGGTTGGTTTCTATCGCCTTGGCTGGCAACCAGTCTACCACAGAAAGCAATGGCAACATACTGCGAGATAATCTTCTGCCCAGTCAATCATGTTTCGTTTGAGACATGATCGCCCAAGCGTGTATCACGTATGGCACTTAACTGACTGACTGAGTTCGAATTACAGTTGAATTTGGTGGATTCACTTACACGTAAATAGCCGTGGAAAAGTTATTAATCAGTCTTCCCTTCAGCTATGGGTTAAATAGCAAGACAGATTGAGTTCTATAGTTATGATTAGCAACCAGTTTACAGCAGAAAATAATGGCAACCTACTGCGAGAAAATCTTCTGCCTCGTCAGTCATGTCTCTTTCGAAACATGAACGTCCAAGCGTGTATCACGTATGGCAATTAACAGACTGAAGTGACGAACAAAGGGATACATTCCAAGATATGAAAATGATAGCGGAACGGTGCGGTCGCCAACGGGATTCCTCCCTGATGGCTGATTACTGCTGGTGCTTAAAAAGAGACCGGCTATCAAAAAGCAAACACTGAAAGTTTTATAAAAGAATGTTTATTCCGCAGTGAAAGCTTTATATCCGTTTACACTTTTTCTATTTTCACTCATTTCTATCGTCATCATATAATTTTTCAATTGGAGTAGATAGACTAAACTATCGCCCGGTTCACACTCCACCCTCGTCTATTGAACAGGTGAAGAGACTCATCCCTTGTTTCCTGTTTAGGATGTGGTTTCTGGATTTCTCTTTTCCAATCTTTTCATTCTTTTCTTTTTTTATTTCTTTCAATTGGAGTAGATAGACTAAACTATCGCCCGGCTCACACTCCACCCTCCTCTATTGAACAGGTGAAGAGGCTCATCCCTTGTTCCCTGTTTAGGATGTGTTTTCCGGCTTTCTCTTTTCCAATCTTTTCACTCTTACGTAGCCCCCTGCACATCAGTGGCGTTACCGCCTTGCTTGGGGTAATATGATTAAAAAAAATAAATAATTAAACTGCTTGTATTCATGAAACTTGATAAAGAAGTATAGACATGACGTCATTTTCTAGTCGTAATTTGAAAATACTAAAAAATGGCACAAACGCTGTGGACATGAATCAAGTCCTGATAGTACCAAACCGAGATAAAAAAAATCTTAAAGAGAGGGATTGGTTTTCAGTTGTTATTAAGTACTAGAATGATCCCCCCGAATTATTGCATGTTAATTTTATTAAAAGTTATATTTAACGATGCACGTGGGAAAATATTCTAATTGTATGAAGGGGTTTGTGGCATGATCCACTTTTACCATTAATGGATCTTTCCTGAATACGTATATTCAGGAAAAGTTTGCTTGTCGTAAGAGTTTGTCAAAACTCTATCCTTAACGAACTTTCAGCCTTCAGGTGGAGAGGAAACCAGACGCGGCTACTTCGAACAGCATAGACTCCTCTGGGATAAATAGACGAGAGGTTTGACCACGCAAGTGCGGAGTCTACGGGGAATTTCTGCCCGTGCGTCCTCGCTCGAAATGCCCCACAGTACAAATCGGCCTTGTGCCATATCCAGCTATTATGGGCAGGCTAGGATAAATACCGAATTTGCCAAAACCTTATTCTTGTCGAACTCTTTGCCTTTGGTCGGAGAGGAACATAGACGAGGCTATGCCGAAGGGCAGAGTCTTGTCTGGGGTTAATAGACAAGAGCCCGACCCCACATATGCATGATCTACCGGAAGATTTTAACCCGAGCAAACGCCCTCGGAATGCTCCTCGGTAAAATCGGCCTTTTCTCACATACTACCTTTGCGAAAATGCTCGGGTAAATATGTAGTTCATTAAAGCTTACATTTAAGCCAATACGAATTTTCTCTAACCATTCTATTACAGGTGTAATCAAATTGTCGACATTTTTGACATCATGTATAAACATAGAGGGTGTCCATAAAGTCCGTGTGCACTTAAAAAAATTATAACTTTATTATTATTTGTGAAAGATATAATCCGTAAAACTATTATAAAGTTTAATGTACCTAGTTGTAAGTATAATTATTGAATAATTATTTACCACAAAATTTGTGAGATAAATAAAAAATATGAACTGCAAAATCGTATTAACCTATGCATAGCTAATGATGGAGAACATATGGAAACTTAAATAAAATTTCAATAAAACTTTAAAAAATATGGATTTACTTCTTTCTAATACTTTTTACAAATTATTTCTATTGCAAATACAAATAAAGTTATAAATTTTTAAAGTGCACATGAACTTTATGGACACTCTGTATATTCTTGCAAAATTTTACCGGAAACTTTATTTTTTTATTGAATAATAAGTGGATTTTCCTCAATTTATTAATTATTAATATAATAATTACAACTTGTATTTAATGACTCATATGCGAAAACTTTAAAATATTAAAAACTTAAAAAATGTATCCCATAATTTTTATGGTATTACCAAAATTATAGTAATGTAATTTGCATTTTCATTTCTCTAGAAAAATTGTAATCAATGTATTGTTGTAAAAAATTGATTTTTTCTAGATTTTTCCCCTTATCAATATAAAGGCATCACAGAGATCGTTGTAAAATTGTCAGTAAATATGCTATTAATTGCTGGCCACAGACATTCAGTTATGCTTTCCAAAACAGAACATAAAAATTGAGTACTGAAATCTACTTAAGCAAATTTTAAGACTCCGTTGATTTCGAGATAATAATAAATGTAGCCATTATTGTAGATTCAAAAGATCATACACTCTTTGAATGACTGAAGCGTTTGAAATACTGCGAGATGATAGTATCAGTCGAATTTGTGGAAAGCCCTGAAATAAACGGAGATTTATTTTCTTTTGATCTCAAGTAATGGTCAGTGCATTTGCAGGACGTATACGAGGGCAAGTGATTGTGCGCATACAGTTATTCGATAATCGGTTAATCTGCTTTCATCTTTTCAGTGCATCAATGGTAAACTATCAACTAACGCATGAGATAAAATGAAATGCTGTAATTGTTGAGATACAGGTTAAGTACAGCGATGTTGGCAATGGACAATTTTGAAAGTAGCCACGTACTTTGTGTAAAAAGTTACGAAATATTTAACAACCCTAAGCGGTGTTGTGTTGCGTAAAAAATTGCGAGCAGTCAGAAGCATTCAACGAGGACGTGTCGCCCGTAGTGACGCACAAAAATTGCGAAGCAGTTTGAAGCCTCGAGCGGGAATGTGTCACCTGTAGTGAAGCGTAAAAAATTGCGAGCAGTCAGAAGCATTCAGCGAGGATGTGTCGCCCGTAGTGACGCACAAAAATTGCGAAGCAGTTGGAAGCCTCGTGAGGGAATGTGTCACCTGTAGTGAAGCGTAAAAAATTGCGAGCAGTCAGAGGCATTCAGCGAGGATGTGTCGCCCGTAGTGACGCACAAAAATTGCAAAGCAGTTGGAAGTCTCGAGCGGGAATGTGTCACCTGTAGTGAAGCGTAAAAAAATTGCGAGCAGTCAGAAGCATTCAACGGGGATGTGTCGCCCGTAGTGACGCACAAAAATTGCAAAGCAGTTGGAAGCCTGGAGCGGGAATGTGTCACCTGTAGTGAAGCGTAAAAAATTGCGAGCAGTCAGAAGCATTCAACGGGGATGTGTCGCCCGTAGTGACACACAAAAATTGCAAAGCAGTTGGAAGCCTCGAGCGGGAATGTGTCACCTGTAGTGAAGCGTAAAAAATTGCGAGCAGTCAGAAGCATTCAACGGGGATGTGTCGCCCGTAGTGACGCACAAAAATTGCAAAGCAGTTGGAAGCCTCGTGAGGGAATGTGTCACCAGTAGTGAAGCGTAAAAAATTGCGAGCAGTCAGAAGCATTCAGCGAGGATGTGTCGCCCGTAGTGACGCACAAAAATTGCAAAGCAGTTGGAAGCCTCGAGCGGGAATGTGTCACCTGTAGTGAAGCGTAAAAAATTGCGAGCAGTCAGAGGCATTCAACGAGGACGTGTCGCCCGTAGTGACGCACAAAATATTGCGAAGCAGTTGGAAGCCTGGAGCGGGAATGTGTCACCTGTAGTGAAGCGTAAAAAAATTGCGAGCAGTCAGAGGCATTCAGCGAGGATGTGTCGCCCGTAGTGACGCACAAAAATTGCGAAGCAGTTGGAAGCCTGGAGCGGGAATGTGTCACCTGTAGTGAAGCGTAAAAACTGCAAAGTAATTGAAAGCCTTCAGCGAGGATATGTCGCTTGTAGCTGTTGTGGATTTTCAACAAGAACATATGCACGCGGTAAGTGTCAGTGATCAGTAAATCCGAACGGTACAGTTACGCTACTTATTGACTAGTAGCTTTCGTCAACTGCCAACTTAACTGCTCGTTAACAGTATTTATTTGCCTCCCCACTTAAGACAAAATGTGGCACAAGGCCTTTTTAATGTGGGCAATTCCGGCCATATAACCTGGGCAAAAATTTATGTCTAATTTTCCCCAGACGAGACTCCATCCTTCAGCGGAGCCACGACTGGGTTATTACTCTCCGCCCGAAAGCAGCGAGTTCGACAATGAGCAAGGCAGTTAACTGCCATTAACTGCATACGGAAGTAACGCAGGTAATTATATCTAGTAAGAGGAAGAGTCCATTCCTCGTATGAGGGCACCATAACAGTAGCAAAGCAAAAAAAAAATAAATTGCGAAGCAGTTGAATGCGGAGATGTGTCACCTGTAGCGAAGCGTAAAAAATTGCGAAGCAGTTGAAAGAGCCTTCAGCAGAAATTTGTCGCCTGTGACAAAGCGCAGAAAATACCAAAGCAGATGGAAGCATCATTGTATCAAAGCACAAAATGCTTTCACAACATTTGAACAGAATTGGGATACCTCCACTCGTGCAGCGGTTACCAAACATTATCGATGCGATAAGGGCCATTGTCACAAATTTCAGGTGTCTTAGGAGACAATGTACAATGTCGGTTTCCTGACATTTGTACACCTTATCCGTGGTGAGGAACGGGCATTTCATGCTTGTATACAAGAATAACTGTTGCTGAAAATGGTTGAGCGGAATGATTATCATAACAGTTGAACCATCCAGAGAGGAGCCTATTTCACTTTTTCAGATGAAAACTATTCGATTAGAAATCAAAAGTTTATCAGATAAATTCCAGTGATTATGTGCGGGTCATTCTGATATTCCATAATTCAAATGAGTCATAAGAGTGTTTAAATCATTTAGGTTTCTGCCTTAAATGACCCACAAACGTATTGATATGCCGCTGAGGAAGATAAACCAACCAAGAAACACTGAATAAACCTTAAATGCAACACTTGTTTCATCAGTGAACTAAGTTTTGTATCAATAAATATAGTTATTTGTAAGAGGTGACTCTTTTCCTTACGGTCTTTAATGTGTCCTCAAATACCTTGCGTGCATTTTAGAAACTAGTGCTATTAATATTAAAGCAGGGCAAATAATAATGCTCAAGTAGGGAGGAGACATTCTCTGACTTGATTCTCAAAGAAAGGTTCAAGATATTAACGGAATAATAACTCGGTTTAAAAGCTTCACCGACCGATATTTATTTGAAAGCTTTTCCAGTAACTTTTAGTTGAAACCTCTCTTCAGCAAACGAACGTTTACTGAAAGATTCTTCATTGAAAAGACTTTCTATTGAACGACTTTCAATTAAAACTTGCTTCCCAGATAACTAGAGTCGTCAAAAATTTAAATGCAAGCTTAATCGCCATCTTCTGTCTTGCTGAACCTTGTTCCTTCATTCAATGCTTTACTCTCTGTGAGTTCTGTGAGAATTATTGCCTTCAGTCAGTTAGTTAAGTGCCATACGTGAAACACGCTTGGGCGATCATGTCTCGAAAGAGACATGACTGACTGGGCAGAAGATTATCCCGCAGTAGGTTGCCATTGCTTTCTGCGGTAGACTGGTTGCCGACCAAGGCTATACTATAGAACCCAATCTGTCCTGCTATTTAACCCATAACTGGAAGGAAGAGACGGATTAATACCTTTCCCAAGTGTATTTGCGCCTAAGTGAAAGCAATGGGTTCAACCGGAATTCGAACTCGGCTCCCCGGTTTCTCGTTCCGAGCCGATATCCACTGCTCCACTTGCCTTGCTTGGAATAAAACGGTTAAAAAAAATAAACAAAAAAGAATATTTTGTAAAACGAACTGAACGTTTACCGTGACGGGGATTTTTTTTCTTTTAACTTGTTAAAAAATTCTCTTGCATTAACGACTAAATTTCCTTCTTTTTCTCTTTCTCTATACGCATCTGCCATTCCCTATCCCAGACGAATGACCCCGCCACCTACAAACAGGTAGTGTGTTATATATAGAGTAGTTAGAACTGAATTTAATCACTGCTTGATCTGTTTTTTATTTTTGTCAAAAAAGTGAAAGTTTCCGTCTAAATCCTCATAATTTACACTTTACTTGCCATTCCAATTGTGAGCTGTGATATTTTTTTTTATTTCTCCCCTCTTTTCTAAAATTCTACAATTTCGTTCATGAAGCTTAGTACCACATCACTTTCGAAGTTTGTGTTGCTTGTCTCTGCAACTATGCAAAATGTTATATCCATTCAGGTCGTACAGATTAATGGAAAACATTCGCAATTCAAGATCTCCCGTTTAAAACGAAACCCATGCGAAAAAAGTTTATAATAATAATAATAATAATAAATAAGAAATAGAAGATGTAACCATTCTATGGGATTACACCATCTACACAGACAGAAATATTGAAGCAAACAGGCCAGACATTATTTTTAAAAACCAGTAGGAGAAAACTTGTCTATTAATTGACATGGCTTGTCCAGCGGATTGTAACATAGCAATCAAGGAATTTGAAAAACTGTCAAAATATAAAGACCTGGAAATTGAAATAGAAAAAATGTGGAAATTGAAAACAAGAGTTGTGCCAGTGATAGTAGGTGCACTTGGAATGATAAAAAATGGAACATAAGAACACATCGAAAGAATCCCTGGAAACCCCAGCTTAAAAGATATACAAAAAATTGTCTTATTAAGTACAGCATAGACACTTAGGAAAATTTTTATCTATGTAATGCTAGGGATGATATGGAAGATAGAAAAACATGAAATGGAGCCATAACAACACGCCACGACCTGCCTTAGGTCTCCCCCCAGACTTGGTTGGGAGTGAGACCATAGCAGAAATCGAAATATGATGAAAAATGACATAATAATAATAATACTTAAGAGAATTGTCCGATTTAAGAAAAGGAAAAGAAAATATATATCTAACAAGTTTTAACATTATTTCGATAGTATGTTTGTGTTCTTCTTGTCTTTAAAGGATGTGTTGAGTTTTCCTTTATAAATATCATATTGCTTTGGATAACATCCGTTGAGCTCTTTATATAGATATAACACTTAGTATTTTATATTAAGTTGATCTTGTTGATTATCCTCGCCGTTTACAGACTAGGCATCTCTCTCTCTCTCTCTCTCTCTCTATATATATATATATATATATATATATATATATATACTCATCGCTCATTCAGTAATGAATTAGAGCACTCTGGCTATTGGGCATGTATGATAACAATATACACGCTAAAAAGTCGGCCTTCTTCTACCAAGCGCCCATAGCTCAGAGGTAGAATCGCCCACTGACAATCCTGGGTTAAAAGCAATCGGAGTCTAACCATACTGATGAGCTGTGATACAACGAAACAGATCTGTCTGCCGATGACAATTTACGCTCGCTCAAACCCTGATTGAGCACTATGGAAGAATGATAGACTTTGAAAAACAGTAGCTACTCTAGCAACTACGCATCGCTCATTCAGTAATGAATTAGGGCACTCTGGCTATTGGGCATGTATAATGAAAATATACACGCTAAAAAGTCTGCCTTCTTTTACCGAGTGTCCATAGCCCAGAGGTAGAATCGTCCACTGACGCCAATTCGGTCGGGTTTCAATCCTGGGTTAAAAGCAATCGGAGTCTAACCATTTTTTTTTTTTTTTTTTTTTTTTTTTTAATCATCTCACCCCAAGCAAGGCATTCCACTGCCACTATTGCGCATGGGGCTACATAGGGGAAGGTAAAGAGAAGGAGTGGATAGACATAGGGAATGTCAGGAGAAAGGTGATAGATGAGTAAGGATAGCGAGGATGAGTGTCGGGCAGATGGGAAGAGTGTTTGATAGAATGGGAGCAGGTTAGTGTGTTAGGAGGTGTCTATTGACCTTACATTTAAACTCCTGGAGATTGTAGCCGTCGGGGAAGCAATCGTTTGGAAGAGAATTCCACAGTCGGGAAGTGCGAGGAAAGAAACTGTTGGAGTAGAAGTTACGGCTGCATTTTATCGATTTCACTGTAAAAGGGTGGGATCTAGTTGCTAATCTAGTATCTCGTGCAAATTCGTATTTAGGGGGCACCAGTGATCTAAGTTCATCGGAGCAGAAGCCGTGAAAGTATTTATAGAAGAGACACAGCGAAGCCACGTCTCGCCGGTGGGAGAGAGACTGCAGGCGGTCTGCCAAGTCGGTATCTATCACATTACAGACCCTCCTCTGAACCTTATCGAGAAGCCCGAGGAGAACAGCAGGGGCACCCGACCAGATATGGCAGCAGTATTCAATGCACGGGCGGATGGTAGATTTGTAAATGTGCAGGATAGATTTAGACGGAAAAAACTTCCGGGCCCTACACAGAGAACCGACTTTCATAGCAGCGGATTTAGCAATGGATTCGATATAGTCATTCCATTTGAGGTCCGCTGAAAGTGTGAGACCAAGGAGGCGTAGTGTTTTACTCTCTGGGAGGCAAGCCTGGTCCATGCTAATGGGAGGTAGGTGAGATTGTCGATGATGGTTAATTGAGAGTAGCTTCGTTTTAGAAGCATTAAAATTTACTAGCCATTTCTTACCCCAGTCCAATATGGATTGGAGGTCTTTTTCAATCTCGGCTGCAAGTTTAGCTTTGACGCCTACACCAGATTTTTGTTGGAGGCGAGAGTAAACTGTGGTGTCATCGGCGTACAAACCTATTTGGGTTCTTATGGAATCAGGGAGATCATTAATATATATCAGGAAGAGTGTAGGACCTAAGATGGAGCCCTGGGGGACACCTGCGTTTGTATGGTAGTTCTGAGAGGCATGTCCGTTTAATACCACTTTCATTGTGCGGTTAGAGAGGAATGACTGGATTAGTTCAAACAAATGTCCAGTTATACCATAGCTCCGCAGCTTACATAGAAGGCCAGCATGCCAAACTCTATCGAACGCCTTAGATATATCCAATGCAACGGTTCGAGCTTCGCCATTCCTGTCGAGTGCCTGGTATATGTACTCGGTGATGGTCGTTAGCATATCAGCAGTAGACCTGGTGAAGCGGAAACCATATTGCTTGTCCGAGAGGAGCCTGTGTGCTGTGAGATGCTGAACCACCTCGGCGTTGATAATGGCTTCGAACAATTTGCCAAAGATCGGAAGAAGGCTGATAGGGCGGTAATTTGCAGGGTCAGAGGGTTCTCCAGTGTTTTTAAATATAGGAACTATAGAGGAAGATTTCCAACAGGCAGGAAAGCAGGAAGCAGATAGGCAGAGGTTGTAGAGCTTAGAAAGGATGGAGGAGAGTTCAGGGGCACATTTCTTTAAGACTATGGTTGGGATTCCGTCACCACCGCTCGCTTTGTGAGGGTCAAGTTTTAAGATAATCTTAGAGACAAGCGAAGGTGTAATGTGGACATCATTCAGTTGTGCCTCGGTTCTAGGTGAGAAGTCGGGTGTAAAAACTCCAGACGAGTCCAGACTCGAATTGTTCGAGAATCTGCGGGCAAAACATTCAGCCTTATCTGCTGGGGAGGTGAGGACCTCAAATTTGTTGATTAGCGGGGGTATTGTGGACTTGCTCTTGTTAAGTACTCTTTTACAGAGTCGCCAGTAGTCTTTAGAGCCGAATTTAGAGCATGCTATGCGTTGCTTCATTCTGGCAGCAAACAACATCTTAGCTTCGTTAAGTACCCTTTTACACTTATTACGAGCTGAAGTGAAAAGGCGTCTGTTTTGTTCCGACGCATAGTTACGATAAAGTCGGAAGAAATGATTCCGGTGGGCAATGGCAGCCGAACAAGCGGGTGAGAACCATGGAGACGAATGAGATTTAAGCTGGAATTTCCTAGCAGGGATGAAGGCATCAATGCCAGCCTTAACCCAGGAGGAGACCTCGGATGCACATTCTTCGATGGGAAGACTAAAGACGTTGTTCCAAGGGATGTCACAGAGGAAGTCTCGGAACGAATCCCAGTCTGCTCTTTGATAGCAGTATGATATTCTACTTATCTGTGTTTCATGGGTCGGGCGGGAGTGGAGTGAAATATTGACGGACACTACAGTGTGGTCAGAGTTTCCAAGTGGGCAGAGTTGTCTGGTAGTGCAAGAGTCTGGGATGGAAGTGAAGCAGAGGTCTAGAAGTGAGTTCCTTCCGTTAGGGTTGTCGGAGAAACGCGTGGGGAAGTCCACTACTTGCGTAAGGGATTGGGTGATTGAAAAGTTCATGGTGTGGACACCAGCAGGGTCAGTGACAGCGTTCTTCAGCCACTTGGTGTGGTGGGCGTTAAAGTCACCAAACACGAATACATGGGCAGAGGGATGGGTAGAAATGGCTTTGTCAATATTGTCAGAAATGATGTCAAGTAATGAACAGTCAGGGGAGGAAGGAGAGCGGTACAGAAAGAAGAGATAGCTAATCGAGCTGAGAAGTGAGAGGCGGAAGCACATGAAAGAATGATCTGGGGATTCAAAAGATGACACCCTAGCTAAGGGAAGGTGTTCGCTGACATAGACACCAAGCCCATGCATATGAACATTGGAGTCCTTCCTGAAGAGGGGAAGGTAGCCAGGAACGCAGAATTCAGATGAGGGGATAGAAGGGTTAAGATTAGTTTCACATAGGGCTAATATATCAGGTGAGTTATTATGGAGGAAAGAATCTACGCTGGGGAAGTTGATGCGGATGCCGCGTATGTTAGTGAAAGAGATGCAGACAGGTGATGACCTGTGATACAGCGAAACAGATCTGCCTGCGGATGACCATTTACGCTCTCACACCCTGACTGAGCACTCTGGAAGAATGGTAGACTTGAAAAACAGTTACTACTCTGTCATGTACGCATCGCTCATTCAGTAATGAATGAGAGCACTCTGGCTATTGGGCGTGTATAATGATAATATACACGCTAAAAAATCTGCCTTCTTTTACCAAACTCCCATAGAATCGCCGACTGACACCAATTCGGTCGGGTTTCAATCCTGGGTTAAAAGCAATCGCTGTTTAACCGTACTGATGAGCTGTAATACAGTGAAACAGATCTGTCTGCGGATGACTATATATTTAATTTCAAGTATGAAATATAAAAATCAACAAAAATTTAAAAGTTTTGGGACAAATGTTACTTGTCTTCTAATGACCCCCCCCCAAAAAAAGAGTTTTTAAGTAGTTGATTAGTCACTTTGAGGTATTAAACAAAGAGCTTTGTATAAATCGTATGGAATTCTCCCAATCATTCAGTTCATTAGCCCCGAGGTGTGAAGTTAGTAATTTGCGTACATCACTATTCTCATGCGCAGTAAGGGTCAAAAGATCGATAGATTCTGAATATTTTGTCAAAGAAAAAACACAACTGGAATATCAGCTCTATTATTTGGTCTGTTAAAGGGTCTCTCAAGTTAGGTAACGATCAGAACTAAGCCCTTTATTCAATCTACGGGGATAGATTTTTAGTAATTGTGTTCTTTTCTTTCTTTTTTTTTTTTTGAATCGTGCAATTCTCTTAAGTGTTACTAATATTAAAGATTCCATTGTACTCATTGAACTGACTCCTGGTAAGCCATGTCTTAAAGAAATACAAAAAGGTGAACTCGCAAGCACAGCCCACACATTACGAAAAGCTTTATCTCTGTAAAAGAGTATGTGATCTTGGATTGTTTTATTTTTATTTTCATATTTATTTTCATTTTTTTTTTATCTGATAGAAATCTTGAGGTGATTCCTGGCTGCCAATGCCTTATAGAAATACAAGAAAAGTACTCAGAAGTAAAGGTCAGATATTACGATGAGCTTTATCTATGTAATATGTGTCATTTATTATTAGTTTTTTACAAAAATGATCAGTGGAAAATGTCATGAAGCCATTTCGGACCTTAGGCTCCTGTTTGGAATCGTAAAGGAAATGTATGCACGACAGAAATAAAAGGAAATAATAATAAGAAGAACAATGATAATAATATGATTGATAATAGTAATAATAATAAGAATTAAAATGAAGAAAATAATAATAATAAAAATAATAATAAAAAGAAGAAGAAGAAGAAGAAGAAGAAGAGGAAGAAGAAGAAGAAGAAGAAGAGGAAGAAGAATGAGAAAAATTATAAAAATAATAATAATAATAATAATATGAAGAGGAAGAATAAGAAGGATAGGAATGAGGAGAATAAACATGAGAATAGCACTAATAATAATAATAATAATAATAAGAAGAAGAAGAAGAAGAAGCAAAAGAAGAAGAAGAAAATTGAGAATAATAATAATAATAATAATAATAATAATAATAATAATAAGAAGAAGAAGAAGAAGAAGAAGAAGAAGTAGAAGAAGAAGAAAAAGAAGAAAAATAAGAATCAGGAGAATAATAATAATAATAATAATAATAATAATAATAATAATAATAATAATATGAAGAGGAAGAATAAGAAGAATAGGAATGAGGAAAATAAACATGGGAATAATAATAATAATAATAATAATAATAATAAGAAGAAGAAGAAGAAGAAGAAGAAAATTGAGAATAATAATAATAATAATAATAATAATAATAATAATAATAATAATAAGAAGAAGAAGAAGAAGAAGAAGAAGAAGAAGTAGAAGAAGAAGAAAAAGAAGAAAAATAAGAATCAGGAGAATAATAATAATAATAATAATAATAATAATAATAATAATAATAATATGAAGAGGAAGAATAAGAAGAATAGGAATGAGGAAAATAAACATGGGAATAATATTAATAATAATAATAATAATAATAATAATAATAATAAGAAGAAGAAGAAGAAGAAGAAGAAGAAGAAAATTGAGAAAAATAATAATAATAATAATAATAATAATAATAATAAGAAGAAGAAGAAGAAGAAGAAGAAGAAGAAAAAGAAGAAAAATAAGAATGAGGATAATAATAATAATAATAATAATAATAATAATAATAATAATAATAATAAATATTATTAGGCAAATATTATACATAATAATGTGGATCCAAAATGCAGGTTCTCTGATAAATACCAAGAAACAATAGGCCATCTAATCTCAGGTTGTTCTGTACTTGCCCCAAATGAATATGAAAATCGACACGATAGAGTGGGGCAATATTTACATTAGACAATGTACAGGCACAATAGAAAATATGTAAACAAACACTGGTATGAACATCACCCAGCTCCAGTTACAGAAATAGAAGATGTCACTATTCTATGGGATTACACCATCTACACAGACAGAAAAATTGAAGCAAATAGGCCAGACATTATTGTTTAAAACCAGAAAGAAAAAACTTGCCTAATAATTAATATGGCTTGTCCAGCGGATTGTAACATAGCAACCAAGGAATTCGAAAAAGTGTCAAAATATAAAGACCTGGAAATTGAAATAGAAAAAATGTGGAAATTGGAAACAAGAATCGTACCAGTGATAGTAGGTGCACTTGGAATGATAAAAAATGGAACAAAACAACACATTGAAAGAATTCCTGGAAACCTTAAGAGATAAACAAAAAATTGTCTTGTTAAGTACAGCCCACACACTAAGGAGAACTTTGTTTATGAAACGCTAGGGATGTTATGGAGATAGGAAAAAACATGAAATGGAGCCATAACAACACACCACGACCTGCTGTAGGTCATCCCGCAGATTTTGTAGGTAGTGCGACCATAGCAGAAATGGAAATATGATAAAAAATGAAAACATAATAATAATAATATGATGATGATGATGATGAAGAAGAAGAAGAAGAAGAAGAAAAGAAGAAGAAGAAGAAAAGAAGAAGAAGAAGAAGAAGAAGAAGAAGAAGAAGAAGAAATGAGGTAATAGTAACCATATTCAAATTAATTTCCTGTAGCTTTTTATTGAATCGGTTGATATCACTAATGTTAAGGATGCATTTGAGAAGTAAGAAGAAGATATCTTGATCTAAATTGAGGAGATTTATTGTAAATCGCCAGAATTTATTTACTTCCACACAAAGATCATCAACAATTTATCAATCGACTTTAACCTCCGGACATCTATTGACTCTCTTTAGACCCTCTACTTCGAATGTCCTTTCAACATCTCCCGGGTCAATATCGCTTAATTTGCCGGCCTCTGGTGTAGGCAGACGACTGCAGAGTATACTCAGAACAAGGAATTCATATTTTCTTCTCTCTCAGACATGTTTCAATCGAATGAGGCGTAGATTTAAAAGCTGTGTAAATTGTGCAGCTGCGTTGAATTAAATTTAAGCGCTTTTGTTATTCTTTCGAAACGGAAAGAAATATATCGATATAAACTTTTTCTTTAAGGCTGTTGATGTTCTATTTCTTTTTCATCATTTTGATATTTCTTTTCCACCATTCATCCCTTGTTTCCTGTTTAGGATGCGGTTTCCGCTTTTCTCTTTTCCTTTTCCAATCTTTTCACTCTTTTCTTTCTTTCTTTTTTTTCTAATTGGAGTAGATAGACTAAACTATCGCCCGGTTCACACTCCACTCACGTCTATTGAACAGGTAAAGTGGCTCACCCCTTGTTTCCTGTTTAGGATGCGGTTTCCGCTTTTCTCTTTTCTAATCCTTTCACTCTTTTCTTTATTTTTTTAAATTGGAATAGATAAACTAAACTATCGCCCGGTTCACACTCCACCCACGTCTATCGAACAGGTTAAGAGGCTCATCCCTTGTTCCCTGTTTAGAATGCGGTTTCCGGTTTTCTCTTTTCCAATCTTTTCACTCTATTCTTTATTTTTTCAATTGGAGTAGATAGACTAAACTATCGCCCGGTTCACACTCTACCCACGTCTATTGAACAGGTGAAGAGGCTCATCCCTTGTTCCCTGTTTAGGATGTGGTTTCCGGCTTTCTCTTTTCCATTCTTTTTACCCTTACGTAGCCCCTTGCGCGTCAGTGGTGTTATCGCCTTGCTTGGGGTGATATGAAAAAAAAAATTACACAAGTTTACTATTTTTCTGCGTGCGTGTCGCTTTCAGCACGGAGGCGATCATAGCCCGCCACAATATCCTGTCCTATGTAGCACTTAATAAATCTTGTCTTTTTGCTATTTCCCCTAAACTCTTTCTTCTTCTTCTTCTTCTTCTTCTTCTTCTTCTTCTTCTTCTTTGTGCCCTAGCCTGTTAGTATCAGATTCTCCAAGCCCTCCTTTCTCATTGCATGTCCCAGGAAATTTAGCTATCTCTTCCTGTTGCTTAGTATTATGTTCCTTTTTGTTGCCATCCTTTCCAAAACGTCATCATTGCTCACATGCTCAATCCAAGATATCCGCAGCATCCTTCGATAGAACCACATTTCAGTTGCTTCAAGTTTTTCCTTCATCTTCGATTAGATTGTCCAGCATTTTCTGTCATATTGACGAACTGACATCACATAGCAATTCGGTACTCTCTTCTTTGTTTCTAGTGACATTTTTCTGCCTCTTTATACTCTACTCAGCTTCTAGAATGTTCCCTTCGCCTTTAGGTCTCTGTGTTGCATTTTCCGTTTGCACAAGCCTATTCTTCTTTTTCTGCTTGCCATGTCCCATCAGGATGTAGATGATCATGGCTCTCCACAACATTCTATCTCTAGCAGCTCTTTGTAAAGTTTGTCGCTCATAAAATTAGACAAGGAAAAAGAAGGAAAACCAGATATTATAAGCGTGCATAAAAGAACCGCGCTTAGCATAATATTTCGGTACAGAGCACCTTTTCTAGGAATTGAGAATTAGTAGTTAAACGAAACAAAATGTATAATTGAAAATACATTCTTACATAAATATACTCTGCCCAATAGAGTAATTAAATGTACAGACAACCATTTCAAAGAATAACTTTTTTGTTATTACCGTCGAGCTAGGTTTACGCATCTAAAGTAGGTACAACATTTTCTGTCTAGTTAGTTTGAACCTTACTGGGTGCTTCTATATTGTCGCGACGTGCCAGTTTTAATTGTGCTCCGAATCTGAATACATCCTTATTGTTGCCCTTTGCCAGACTTAACTTACTTCAATATCTACACCTCCATATTTTAGTATTCCAAAACGAAATTTCTTTCGGCGCTAACTAATAGAAAAGTTACGAAATGAAGAAAGGTGTAATAGAATCGGTAAATACGCATTATAAGGGTTAACATATCAGATTGTTCAGAAAGTCCATGAAGATTTTTTAGGGGAATTATAATCCCCAAAAAGTTATGCCATTAAATTTTTATTCAACTTTATAAATTTCAATTTTATAAGCCATTTTGTTGCAAAAACTTTCGTTTTAACGAAATTTCCGGTTTTTCTTTTTTAGTTTTTTTTTTTTATCTCACACAAAGAATTAAAATGTTTAGCATTAAGAGTATTTTGCAAGGGCCTGAATAAACGAAAACCTAAAATATGTATTGGTTGTATATTGTGCGTTTCTTAGAGATGAGTTCGAGACCATTTTTTCTTGACTAACGAAACCAGACGAAAAGTTGTGACTATGGCAACCAAGTTAAGAACAACAACCCGAATAATGTAAATAATGAAAATAAGTATATAGTTTCTGAGGCCACATAATCGAGTATGGTCATATATATATATATAAAAATTAAGGCAGACACGTTATTTCATGGTAAATCGGAAGTGTGGCTTATTTCAGGCGAACCATCATCAGCTTCTGTCTTTATTGTACAAAAGATTTTAAACGAATTTCGTGTAAAATCTTTTGTACAATAAAGACGGAAGCTGATGATGGTTCGCCTGAAATAACCCACACTTCCGATTTACCATGAAATAACGTGTCTGCCTCATTTGTTTTATATTTGCTCTATATGTATTTATATACATATATATTTAGAACTTATTTAGAGAGTTATCCTACCATAGTATGTACAGTATACTCCTTTGGATTCTTCTATATCTACACCGCATGCTGATATATATATATATATATATATATATATATATATATATATATTAATATTAATTATAGTTATAATACTAATATCGACAAAACTAATTCTGTCAAGATTATCAATAATTAAACTACAACTAAGAAAGTCTTGAAACCCACCGGGAACGAACCCAGAGGGAAAAGAAGGGGAAGAAAAAAAGAAACAAACGAAATACTTGAACAAAAAGTCAAGCATTCGTGAGAAAGAAAAAATTAAACAAGACAAAAACCTTAACAATAAAGAGCTCAATACGAAAGCCGAGTACAAGAAGTACCCAACACGAAAGTAGAGCAAACAAGAACGAAAATCTAAGGGTGATCCAACAACCTACCACGGTTTCGCTTAACAGCTCGTCAGGGAAAATTGGCGTTACCGTGGTCGGTTGTTGGCTCTTGCTTAGATTTCTGTCTTTGTTTGCTCTACTTTCGTATTGAGCGCTTTAGTGTTATGGTTTTTTTCTTTTTTACGAGTGCTTGACTTTTTGTTCATGTACTTCGTTTGTTTCTTTTTTTGCTTCTCCTTTTTTTCCCCTCCGAGTTTGTTCTCGGTGGGTTGTACAAGACGATTTAAATCAGAACTTGATTAATACTAGTTTTACTATTGGTATAGTTGTTGCTATAGTTAATATTATTATGATATATGAGTAATGGTTATTAATAAAAGTATATTCCAAAGTTAGGTATTTACTTTCAAATGTGCTCAATGCAAAAGTAAAGCATAAATATATAGTAATTATTAGTATTATATATAGTAATAATGCCATACTGCAACATGATAGCTAAAGTTTCGGTGTTAAAACAACACCATAAGCTAGTAAAATGTGGTTAATATATTTTCTAATATATATCTAAACTTATTTATAAATGGAACGTTGTCTGTGTGCGTGTGTGTCTATGTGTGTGTGTGTCCGTTACCTATAGACTCCGAAACGGCTGAAACGATTTTCTTGAAAATTTACACAGTTGTACTATAAGCGTCTGCGAGTGTTCTTAGCTAGGTTTTGTGTCGAGGTACCCCCGACAAATATCGAAAAATCGATAATCGAAAAAACCGGGTTATAGAAGGAGTGGTCCGATTTTAATCAAATTTGATACACTAATAGGCAAAGACATAAGAAACGATATTCAGAAGTTTCAAGGTTGCAGTTCTTACAATAGTGCAGAAAATCGATAATATATATATATATATATATATATATATATATATATATATATATATATAAGGTAAGATGTTTGTGTGTGTGTGTGTCTGTTTATCTGTCTGTATATCCTTTATACAAATCCACAAATTTTATCCGATTCTCACCAAATTTTACTTACATCCATTCATTTTTTTCAGTCTACGGTTTCGCTTTAACGTGAAAATATTATTGCTTTTTAGTCTTTCGTGCCAACGTCCAAAGATTTTGAGCTCCAGGACCATAAATTAGTTTTAAAGCTTTCATTACACCCGAGCAACGCCGGGCTATACTGCTAGTATATGTATAAGAAGATAAAAAAATATAGATAAAAATGAAAAATAAATTTAAGGTCAGCCAATGAAAAGAATTAAGTAGGGTGAGAGGTAATAAGATCTCAAATAACGGTGTGTGTACGACTGGCTTGCTAGACGTTTGTGTAGCGAATGTTTCATCTTGGAAATACAGACATATCAAATTTTTAACCGGAAGAAGCAAAAAGTAAAGCAGAAAATATAAGTAAAGTACAAACGAAAAAGAAAAAATGGAAGGGAGATGACGAATTCAAATGTTGGAAAAGATGAAATAAAACAAAAGGAAAAAAAAAAATCAAAGTTAATAGAAAGATAAGAATTATGAACTGAGATATTAAAATATGTAATTACCGATGTTTCTTCATTTTTACTGACTGATAATAGTGTTTTAACAGCAAAACATAATAGCTATCAAGTTGCAGTATTCAATAATAATAATAATAATAATAATAATAAGTACAATATATATATATATATATATATATATATATATATATATTGCAAACATTATATTTGCTTATTTTTAATAAAATCCGTTCATACTTACTAATTATCTTTCGCGTATTACAATCAAAAGAAATCAGAAATGAGCTGTAACGTTGACATGTTTTTTTTTCATTCATTTCTTAAGGTACCCAAGTACTTTCAATTTCTTTCCGAGATCATATTCAGGGGTTTGAGTTATAATAACAAATGTCACCGGAAAACTATGCTGCTTAAAATTACTGTTTATTTTTTTCTGTTTCAAATATAACGGTTGTCAAATTGCTAGCGTTCATTAGAACGTGAAAATTATCCAAAATGAATTTGTTAATATGTTGTAATGTCAATTAATTATTAAGCCGTCAATTAATAGAATCAGATATGAATACTCTAGTAATGTTTGTAAAAAGAATAAATTCTTCATGCTTTAACACGTGCATGACTATGACATTACAACATTTTCCGGTTACATTTGTTACCATAACTCACACCCTCAAAAAGAGGTTGAAAGTACTTGGGTATCTTAAGAAATGAATAAAAATAACATCTGTCAACGTTACAGTTAATTTCTGACATCTTTTGATTGTAATACGCAAAAGATTATCCGGGAGTATGAACGGATTTTATTAAAAATAAGCAAACATAGTATTTGCAATATATTTAATATGGCATGTTTAAAAGAAAACTTGCTGCCTAAATACACAAATATATATATATATATATAGTGTCTTGTCCTTAAAGTTCCTGCCTATTTTTGATAAAAATTAAAATCAAAAGAAAATTCTGCCATTAGATATTTATTTAAATAAATATAAACCATTTTTCTATGCCTCTGATATGAGGTAATATTTACATTCTTTGCATTGTTCGGGCTGTTATTTTCATCTTTTTGGCATATTCACGACGCTTCGGCCGTTGTACATTCCAGCCTTCTTCAGGTGGTTAAAATTTCAAACCAAATCCTTTATTTCGGTTGTTGGGGTTTATCATTCTCATTTCAGCTATCTATTTGACTATGTCTCTTCACAAATTCCTATTACTTGTCGGACTTGAAAGTTTTCTCCCTTTGCCAAGACTTCTGCCTCTCATTCCTTTATCCATTTACACAAACTTGTTAGATAAATAGCCTGTCACCTTCCAATATATATCTTGCCCTAAATATGTGTTTTGAGTGTTAAGTTTTACAAGTCATCCATCCTCATTATGTGTCCAAGAAATTTCATTTGTCTCTTCCTTATTCTCTGCATATGTGTTCTTTCTGTTGCTATTTCCTTGAAGATCCCATGTAGAACTACATTTCTTATTCGTATTTACAGTTGTTCTTTTCATATACTAGGTGTCAAATGAATCTCCGATCTGTCTTTCTATTTAAAGTAAAACTCGAAAGAGGAAACGCGAGTTTATGCCTTTCGCCCAAAGATTCTAGTGCAAAGTGAGCATAAAATCGTTCATGCCGAATTTGAACTCGGATCGCCAGTTTTGTCTTCCTCGCCGTTTGCAGTTCGTCCTTTGCAGTTCAATCAATACAAACAAAAGATTCATAATTTGAATTTGAAATCATACGTTAATTGCTCCCAATATATTTTTGTCGGGCTGTAATTCCAATCACCAACTTGACAAACATCGTTATTTTCTCTTAAATGCCAAACGCTAACAAAAGCATTAAGAAGAATAGGGAAAAAAATTTTTTTCTGAATGCAACCGAATATTCTTTGTTATTTTTAGAATCTCGCCTAAGATGACCGAAGGACAGGAAAATCTTCATTCAGACAGATAAACACAACAGGCGCCCAGAAATACTACAGTACACTAGAATCGATCTTGCTTATTAAGTGGATATTTTTATGTGTCGAAACGGAGATGAAAGAAAGAAAGATAGAATGCACAATGACGAACGAAGAAAAAGAAAGACAGTAAAATAAAGGGCTGAAAAGAAAGAAAGAAAAGAGAACGAAAAGATACAAAGAAAGACAAAAGATAGCACAAGAAAAAAGAGCAGAGAAGAAAAAAAAAGCAGAATGGAAGGAAAGAAAGAATGAAAGAAAAAGAAAGGATGAGACAGTATAAAAGAAAGAAAGGCCGGGAGGGAGGGAATGAAGAATGAACTAGAAGAAAATGAATAAAGAAAAAGAAGTAATATTTAAAGTAGTTACATTATTCGGACTACTGTCCTCATCTTTGTTGGCATTTGTATGACGTTTCGGCCGTTGTACGCTCCAGCCTTCTTCAGGTGCTAGGAATTTCAAACCAAATTCTTTATTACAATCACTGGTATATGAATTCCATTTCTTGAGTTGTAATTTCTCTATTTTTGTGTAGCGTCGATTGGAACCCTGCAAGTAGCTTGTTCACTACTGCTGTAGCCTAGTATTGAACTCACAACTCTTTGGATCAAGTCACAGGACTTAACCAACGTCTCTATTCACTGGGACATGTATCCTTAAGGACAAGAAAAACTGAATTTTTGGGAACCTAATGTCTAGTAACCATTTTTACCAGAGTTCATATTGCAATTTTTAGATGTTAATGGTTTTCGCTAGTACTTTTGATGTTAATGCTCTTCTCTAGCAATTTTTATCAAACCTCATATTGAAATTCTTGACACAAATGATATCCGCTGGTACTCCGTATTACTACTTCCCATATTGTATTCATATATATGCTTGGTCGGCTTAGGACATTTTGGAGCCTATCATATGTGCTGATTTCATAAGTTTACGTAGTTTCTGGTGGCGTACAATAATCTGAATAATGTAAATACTGTAAAGAAAAAGAAAAAAGACGGAACGGAAAATATAATGAAAAAGACAGAAAAAAAAAATTTAAAAGAATGAATAGAAAAAAATGAAAGCAAGAAAGGAAAAAAGAATGAAAGGGCAGAAGAAAAGAAATGACAAAAAAAAAAAAAAGAAGGAAACGAAAAACGGAAATGAAAGAAAGATGTCAGGGAAAAATAAAGAAATAAATGAAGGGAAAGAAAGAAAGGAAAAAAAAAGAGAGAATGGAAGGAAGAAAAAGAAAAAAAAGAAGAAATAAATGCAATATAGAAAGAAAGAAAAAAGGAAGAAAGAAAAACAAACCGAAAAGAAATAAAGAAAGAAAAAAGAAAAAAAAGAAAGCAGTTATAAGGTCACGTAAAAATGGGGCTTTCTTAACAATAAAGTCTTTGCTGTATAAACAGGGGAGTCTAGTTTAACATTATCATCGAGTCGACTAATATATACAAACTCGAAATAGAGTTGTCTTTAATTTTTCTTTAAAATTATTGACGAGTGTTGTTAACACTATAAGTAGATTTGAATTTGTTCACATTCCACACGACTACAAATAAATCATTACGAAGGAAACTCCAATCAATACCAGAAAGAGCGTTAATATCTATTGGACTTGGAAAACCTGTTTTATAAATTTCACTCAAAAGCAGTATTGGCTGTTTGATAAATAGATATAAAATGTTTCCGTGTAAGGAAACACTTAATAATACCATTGCAATTACAATTAATCTTTTTGTTTGATGTCGTTTCGCAGCATATCAATGTCTATATGGGTTATTTAATGACGAAATCTAAATATTTTGAACACAATTATATGTCTTCAGTTAAAACTAATTTTAATTAAGTTGTCTTCCTTCAACTACAGATAAAATATATTGTTGATCATTTTGTTATAAAATATATTGCTTGTCATTTTCCTATAAAAATTATTGCTAGTTATTCTGTTATAAAAAAATGTATTGTTGTTTATTTTTCTATAAAATGTAATGTTGGTCATTTTGTATTAAAATGTATTGCTGTTCATTTTGTTATAAAATGTATTGTTGGTATTTTGCTATAAAATGTATTGGTGGTTATCTTGCTATAAAAATGTATTGTTGGTCATTTGCCTATAAAAATGTAGTTTTGGTATTTTATCGTCATATCCAATTATGGAAATGAATATTTCCCAAATTTTGTCTCCACGTTTATCGCGACGCTGTTTCAATATAAATTTTTTCTTTGATCTTCCGTTAGAGGCATGTGTTCTTGGTGATTTCAGCAGATGTGTAGACTGGATACAATTGAAACTTTTTAACATCATTCCGGTGAATTTTCTCAGTGAGATATTAACGTGTATAGCTTTTTACTGTTCTCCAAAAGGAGCGAAAGCAATAAAAAAAGCAAGTTAAGACGATTGCAGTGTCTAATGTAATCTCGAATATCATTCGATATATCATTACCGTTTCCTAAACATAATACATAATGAATTGTTGCTTTCAGTTTTTTAAGATTTTCTCCAAATTACTCTTTCTGCAATTTCAGATACTTTTCTACCATCTTTACGTTAAAAAAATGGTCGATCATGGTTTTACACTTTCAGGTCCTCTGTATGTCTAAGACAGTTTTGTCTTTCTGCTCTCTCTCTCACTTTCTCTCTCTCTCTCTCTC